>VZTB01006781.1:0-16650 GCA_013397245.1 Thryothorus ludovicianus | reverse complement strand
AAAATACAGAGGACTCCAGTATCACAAACTCTAGATGCCCCAAATAATAGGCAGATCCTCAAAGAGTTTATGCAACTATTTCCTACATAGTTCAGAGTTTTTAAATGCAGTCTTGCAGTCATGTAGTCTTTGTATCTATTATTAAGTAGAAAAAGGTTGAATAGTAAATAGAAATGGTATATGATATAAATATCATAAAAGTGAAAGTGACCACATGCTTAATGTTGGGTGTTGTGAACATACAACCAAAGCACAGAGGACAGAACAAGTTTCTTGCTTCTAACTTATTAATTAGGATCACTTGACTCTTCAGTCTTGGCACTTCTTTATCTAATTCTGAAAGTTTTAGCTTCTCAATAATCCAAATCTGGTTAAACCAGAGAAACTGTAAAATTGAAAGCCTATATCCTTTGTTTTCCTGTTACCAATTGAAGGCTCAGAGCCTCACTAACAAGAGACTATTCTTTCCTTGGTAAATGGAAACACAAGCACAGCAACTGTCAGCAGAGGGAAGAGACAAATATTTTCTTATAGAAATTAAGTTATTTTTTTAACAACAAAAAATGTGAAGATCCAATCATTCCTTTATTAATCCTACATTATGACTGGGATAAATTTAAAGTCGCTCTCATTTTTTCCTCATGGGAAAGCTGTTGGAAGTGAAGGTTTACAATTAATTCAAAACCTTCAGGTTCTTTCCAGAATCTCTCTTAATAAAACACACAATAAATTGAAGAAAAATTGTTGGAAATATTCTGGAGGATCTTTGATGGCCCTACAACTTTGCAGAAAAATACTTCACACAGCATTTCACTGAAGCCACAATTTAGATACTTAAAATTTATATCCTTCTTGAAGGACAAAGCTTTCCTAAGAAGATTATCTGTAACAATTAAATAGAAAAGTTTCAAGGGTAATTGTAACTTATGCTGTCAGTATCACTAATCCTAGGTATAGTCACCAAATTTTACAAAAAGCTCTACTCCCATTCAAAAGTATAAATGAAAGATCCAGGTTTCAAGAATCACCTAGAATTCATCAATGTTTTGTGGTTGTCACACTCAAATATTTGACAGTGAGCATCTCAGGGTGATGGAATTCTTTTGTTGGATGTATAAACCTAAGAAGAAAATAAATTAATTTAAATTTACACAGCTGTAACAGAGTAAAGAGAAACAAGATTATGGCCTTTCAAAGAAAGAATGAAATTAAATACAGTCTGAGACAGGCATCTGAAGAGTGCCTCAGAAAAAGGGGTTGTTTAGCAACACTAAATGGAAAATATTAGATGGCTAAAAAGAGATCAGACTTGTGAAAGAGCTGGCCAAATTACAAAAGCAGTGCAGACATTCCAACGATCGCTCAGGGTCTGGCCTCACATCCTTAGGTGTTGCTAAGTGATTTTCTTTTTGTGCCATTCTGATTTGAAAAGGACAAAATATTTCAAGTACTCACATGATTTACCAATAGTTTAGCCTTAATCAATCCATGTAAAACTCTTCCCTCTGGTTCAGCCACAGAAAGAAAAAGTAGAAGCTGATATAGTGGAAAACAGAAACCTCACTACTGTAATTTACCCTTTGTCCAGAGACAAGTAGTCTTTATTAGTATTCAACTTATTTTCAAGGATATTTTATTAAGATGCTTGCTTTCTTTTGGACTTTAAAACCTTAGGGGATCATAAAAATAACTACTTCAAGTGCTACTGCTTTATTACTTTTCTCCAATTTTCTTTACTAAACTCATTACTAAATGCAAAATTACACTAAATTTTATGATAATTAAAACATAAAGGTGTTTTCAAGATATTTTACCAAAGCAACTCATTGTTTTGGTAAAAATGATCACCTCAATGTAATGAAGAAGGACAAGCATTTGCTCTTTTAACCTCTGGTCTAAAATATCTGTTAAAAAAAGTTAAATATAAAATCAAGTATTAAGTTTTTTTGTTTTCTTCTAAGTCTGAACATCAAGTTTTGGGGCTTTTTTTAGTAATTCATATTATTCACCCCCAGAAAAGCCCAGTAACCTGTTTTCCAATAGGTTTATGGAATAGTGGGCAAGCATGAAAACCTGGCATTCTTTGTACGAGTCTCAAGCAATCATGAACTTGACAGTAAAATTTCCAAGTGGAAACTCTTATTTATTGCCTTCATTCTGTCTTATCTTAGCAGCTGCACAGCTCAGGAAGGTCTCATAAGGTAGAGACATCAGAATATTTTTGGAATGCAGCTGATAGTGTTATTAACAAGCTTGCTAGGTCTGTTTTCTGTACCCATTGCCAAATCAATTTGTAGTAGAGTCATGACTGTAACCAATTTCTTACAGTTAACAACTAATCCTGAATGAATCAGAACAACATAGCCCATTAAATTCCTAATTATACATATGTACATACATTTAAATAGGCCTAGATGCAGCCCATATTTTCACTGCATTGAAGTAGGGGGAAGACACTGAGTGATGTTAAGACTGTGCATGAGCCCTGCTCACAGGTTTGCAGGATTAGTTTAGAAAGCTTGAAATGCTTCCTCTTTTATGGCTTCTGATTCTCACATCCATTTTTATTAAATATGCAGCTCTGTCAAGCCTCTGACATGCAGCTCAGGTAGACACATTATAAAAATCACAGGGTGAAATCAGGACTCCTTGGCTACCTGACTACAATAAATATGGGAACGGACTATTTTAGACATGTCCCTACTGCCTTACCTTGCAGAAGACTGCTGACCTGGATAAACACCAACATTGTATGCCAGAGAGCATCAGGGTTTACAACCAAAGCAGAAAACAGCATATTGCTTATGGAAAAAAAAATACTCTGATGGCAGTCTTAGAAGTGTTTCTTTTAGACTACAGCTACATTAAAAAAAACCCTAAAACTTCACTCTTTCCTCACACAAGCAGCCAGCTTATGTTTACTTATTTTTGTATTTACATATATCCCATTCTCCTTGTTTCTGTGATAAAACTTTAATAGTCAATAAATTATAAATCAGATTTATGTATAATTTATTATTTTAAATACATATTTTATCTTCAAGCTTTTTAAAGAGGGAACTATTTCATCTTTTTTTTTCTTTTAAGGTCTCAGTAGTTTGAAACATTCATGAATAAAGCATTCTTCAAGCTGCATTCACATTTTTATAGCGCGTGCTATAACAGTATAGACTTTGTTTTCTACATGCACACTTTTAGGTCAACATGATTGTCTCAAGAAAAAACAGAAATCTCTGGGATTTCATAAACGTACTTTTTTTTGTTATTTCCCAGCACCTTGGACACCTCCCTAATGTGCTCATCCTTCTTTGGTCAGAAAGTTGGAATGCTTTGTAGATGCACAAACACATCTGTGCTGGTACCTCTTGGATAGTTCCTGTGCTTATTTCTATATCAGAGCCAGGAAGGATTTAGCTCTTTTGAAACAGAGAGGTCTTAATTCTACTACAGAGTAATTCAGAGCTCTTCTGGAGATGGATTAGTTTACCAAATAGGTTTAGTTAATTCCTACAGTTAAAAGGCTACATTACAGTTTCAGTCGCCACAAAATGAAAGGCATTTCTTTATTTTAGAACTATGTGGACCTACACAGGTGCATTTTAGATTAGAATTTGATTATTTTTATCTTGCATCTGCCAGACATCTCTCAGAGCAAAATGTAGGTGGTCTATTGAAATTAATCTACCCTGGGAAATATACTATATAACTTTTTTTTTATTTTTTCAATAAAGACAAAGCCCTAAAGGCACTGGTTTGATTCAAATTCCTTTTAACTTTCCTAAAAGCATAGCACCATTCAGCTTACCCTGGAACTCAGCCATGGCTTTGTGTCAGGACTGAAGATTTCCCTGCATGAAATTTCATCTTATAAACAATCTTATCTTTTCATGTATTTTCCCCCCAAATTTCAAAGTATTTGCACAATATAAAAAGTATACGGATGATATGCGTTTTTGGAGAATTTAGCTTGTAATACAGAGAGACAGACAAAGATGAGGCAATAATTTGCTATAAATAACAACTAATATTCGATCTTTCTACTGATATTTTTGCCAGAACTCTACAAGGAGGCAAGTATTTTATCCTTCTCTAAGAAATACATATACACAATAAAAGACAAGTTTTGAGAAAAGAAAGTGCATAAAGAATGAAAGGATTATATTGTAAGAATAGAAAAAAAAGTTGAAGACAGTGCCAAGTTGTTTTGAAATTCTCCCACAAAATTAGGTCTCTCTCTAGTGTCATAATGTCTTATACTGTCTATGCAAAAAGGAATATAAAAGGATATTTTTAAAATTTTCTTTTTCTACAGAAAAGCTTAAACACATTCATTTAACCATTGTTAAAATATGTTTTCTCATTTTTGCTAACCGAAGCATCAAATTACCAGCACAATTCATTTTTGATGAGTCACTGCACGCTGTGTGTAGTGGCAAACATGAAAATATTCTCAGGACTAAAATTAGAATTTGCATTCCCAGGGCAAGTGTTCTGCAGCTAATTCACATGGTGGGTACTGAAAAAACCCCCACACCAAACTCCCTGTAGCTCAGGCAAACTATTCACATCTTCAAAGCACCTTCAGTTAGCCAAAAGTGTCTGCCTTGCATTTGCAGTCTGCTTGCACAAGGAGGATTCAAAACAAGCTCTGACTGAAATCTCATGGCTAAATAACAGAGTTCATTTGCTGCAAGCTCTCTGGAAAAGGTGAAGTGATTAAAAGCAAAGCCATGCTGGAATGTTGTGGCATACAGAACTTTCACGATTCACAATAGGAGGCAGAGATTTTGGTACTAGGGTCTATTTTCTCTCCGAGCTCTGGTTCTGGAAATCAACTACTTTCTTCACATTCTTGCACTAAACCAGCTTTGGAATTTACCATATTCGGTTTTCAATTGGTTAAAGTGGGTTTTAACCTCCCTTCTCATGACAAGAATATTGTCTAGTGGGAACAGAGCTCTCAGGAAGATCATCTATATCCTCCAACTCATTCTTCTTTACTGACTTCTCCCTGAAGTCAGAAATGAGATTTGTCATTTCTCCTGTTTTCTCCCCACTTGTCTTTCCTTCAGACTATTCTTCACAGTGAGTGAAAAGAAAGCAGCAAAGTTCAGAAAGAATGCAACTTTTGAAAAGAAAAGTAGGTTGGAGTAGGATTTGCTCATTATTAAATTATCCAGAGGACTGAAATATTTCTAAACACAAAAGGTCATCACTGCTGTAGGGTGACAAATCCAGCTTTGCACAGCCAGCCAAAACAGACTTTTGAGGTTTCCTTTTCAGCCTTGTCACCTGCAAGAGAAAATTATTCCCTTTATTTTGCTGGACAGACAGGAGGCAAGCAGCACATGCCATTGCTGACTGAACTGCAAAAGCAAAACTGACAAATCCTGGAGGAGAAAACTGCTATTATAAAGCCAGGCACGACTGCTAATGCTACCTTGACTTCTTCAGCTTATACCTGCTGCTGCTGCTCAACAGCCCCTGAGGCCCAAGTGACATTACTCTGGATTCTAAGACAAGTCAAGAAAGAGAATTATAATTCTATCATAAAAAAGTAAAAATAAAAAGAGACTCTTACAGAAGACTCACCACCATTGCAGGTTTTGTGCTGTGATAAAGAAGCAGAGAAAGGCGACTGCATTGAAACTCAGGATGCTTCTTGCAAGTAGCAACAATACTGTTCATGACAGTTAAATGAAGAAAAAAATTTGACAGAAAGTTCAGGGATGAAAAATCGAAAATTAAATATAACAGTGATCCCTGGCATCTTTCCCTTTCTATTTTGTTGTAAAACCAATAATTATTATTGAAAAAAATATTCTTATTCTCTCCACGGGAATAAAACAAAATCTGAAAACTGATCTTGCTTTCCAATTCCCTTTAAAGCACTGCAAAATGCCAATAATTCTAAAGGGCACTTTCTAGACTTAATCTGTGTGTGTGTGTGTATATATATATACGTATATATACACACACCCATCCACACATAGAGAAGTGCATAAATGCACATATCCATAAAGTAAAAGAATCCATTATAACAGTCCTCTTTTCAGAATAGAAAGACTGTTTTAAGAAATCTGGAAAAATTTAAAAAAATAAATTAAAAAAAATAAAGACGGTATGTTATAGTTTGTGTATTTAACATTTATCCTTTATGTCACAGAGTGATTTTGTTTTGAGGAAGAGCAAACACTTCTCCAAAGTTTAAGAGTATGTTTGTACAGGCATCCTAAATTTCTAATGCTCTGCCTGGGTTGGTTTTAGATTAAAAATCCAAGCTGGCCTTGTAACTGTAACTTGCAATATATCACTAGGAAAGAGCAGCATAAAAAGCACAGCCATGCAATTTAAGATTGGCATGTTTAGACTTCCTCTTGATCTCAAGGGTTCGAGGAACAGACCTGAAGCATTAATATTCTGTCTGTGAACCTGCAGAGCTCAGTTTTTGCTGAATTTACAAAATTAACCCAGTAACTTTACAGAAGAGTTTGATATAGCTTAAAGTCCTTGGAGCTGTGTGAGTTTTCACCAGTAGAGGAGGTGCTGCTCAGTTCACAGGAGCTCAAACTGAACAGCTTTTTTAGGATTTACAAATTAAAAAGAAGAGAAGCTGAAGTTTCACAAAATGTAATATTCAGGCTCTACAAATATAACACTTGGAACAGAAAAGTTGAAAATGGTATAAAACCAAACTGTTTCTTCAAAACACATACTAAAGTAAAAACTATGTTCTTTCACTCTAAACCTTACCAAGACAGTTGCTGCAAATTTGTATCAAATATTCCAAATTAAAAAAAACTCATTATGCATAGAATAATTTTACTGTTTCTTTCCCTTTGTAGTTATTTTCATGATGTTGTGTATAGATAGCAAAGTGGTAAAGGAGAGGCTCCTTTACATATGGCTTAACTGAAATACACTTACACATTCTCCTTCTGTATCACACCATAACAAAATTAGAGGATTATTTTATAAATAGAGCTCTGCTTTTAGACTGCTTTTGTCTTTACACTTTTACTCAATGAAAACGGGTAAAATTCAACATTGTCTATTGTCTACTTGGTTAAACTGAGAAATCATGAACCGTATAAAAAAAAAACCCTCCTGCCTTTAAAATAATGCAAAAGCACAAGGGCCTCATTCTCACCCAGTTATTTCTGGCTTGCAAAATCTGGTGAAAAAAAATGGATCTGTCACATGAAAATTGGTTGCTCTAAGTGAACTGTGAGAAGTTTATTTTGTGTTCTTAGTTTTTTTCCAATCTCTAAACACTTCTGCATACTGAAACTTATCTGGTAACAGAGATATTTTGACCTTTTGGTGGTTTTTTGTTTGTTTGGGGATTTTTCATTTGTTTCTGGTGGTTTATTTTTTTAATTGTATTTCAAATAGGAGAGCCAGAGGGCTTTTGTACACGTTTTCTGCATTTTAATTTTTAGAAGAAAATGGCTGCTCTCCCCTGGGAGTCTGTCTCAGTGCTGCTATCATCAAATAAAAATTTGATGATTTATAGAAATTGAAAGTATGAATAAGACAGAAGCTGGAATCTTGAAAGGTTACACAAATGTAGGAATGAAGAAGCAAATCTACTGGAGAGCTTTCTGCCTTCATTCTTTCCTCAACTGAGAGTCAATTATGTAACAGGAATAAAAAGGATTGAAAGGTGCTGCATTCTCACTGAGAGAAGAGAATGCAAACATTTTTGTGACAGGAAAATAGAATTCTATGTATAATTTTATGCCATTATTTTGTGATTAGTGTAGGTGGTTATAGCTGTTATTCTGATCATCAAATTATTCACCTAGAAGTTTAGATAGAAAATGACACGACTTATCTACTGTTTACCACAATTTTCTGTTCATGACATTTCTTATAAATTACATTACTTGGAGTTTTTTTAATTGATAATCACTGTGGCTGTAGTAATGCACATACCATATTAGGAAAAAAAACAAAAACAAAAACAAAAATGTGAGCTCAGACTCACAAAGACAAATAAGAAAGCTCCTGATGATTGTAATTAAAAAAATTCATTTCTTACAGGATTTGCTCAGGCTGTCTTGGCAGTCCAGTAATACCTAATTGCCATTTTCACTTACTGTAAAAAAAGCCCAATAATTTCTGTGAAGTAAAAATAGTCATTTGTACTAGGAAAAGTATTGCTTGACTATACTCTAAGAAAGTAATCTCTCCAACAGCCAGCCCCATAATCTTCAGAAGCAGATTAGCCCCCCTAAAAAGTCATTGAACTTATAAATAAATTCTAGAAAATAAACCATTGCACATAAATATATAATAAAAGAAAAAATCCTCATACCTCAACATCCTTTCCATACCAATGGGGATTTGCAGAACAGAATGTTCAACAAATCAGTGATAGAGACCAAAATACATTTAGTCTATGACTTCAGAAGAACCAAAAGAATTAATTCTTGTTTAAGCAATAATAAATTTTAAAATACAGAAAGTATTAAGTATTGCCAGAATGAAGACACAATTTCTCACAGCTATATCCTGTTGGGGACACTTTCCTGTTGGAACATCCAGGAGCTACTCTGGCAGCCACATCCTCACCACCTGAGATGGCACTGAGGCCACACAGCTGCACTCACAAAGTCAGACCAGATTTTCTTTCCAGCTCAACACCAGGTTTCCCATAGCAGAATCTCAGACATCCAGATCCTTAAAATAACTTAATCTTGGTGCAACAAACAAACAAAGAAATAAATAAATAACAGCCTGAGTTGGCGCCTCTGAGGAGAGCCAAGAACAAAGGAACCCTTGGGTTTTTATATCTTCAGAGTCTAAGTATAGGAGAATCTGGAGCCATCAGCTCCTGCTAGGTCTCTGTGTCCCTCACCTGGCTGTGCCACAATTCCCTGTGTCCTTTGTTGTGCACCAGTTCACAGCCTCTTGTCTCACCCTGCAGCTCCGTCTGCAGTGGCACTCCCGTGCTGCCACACAGGATGAGTTCCTCAGCCCTGAATGCCTTCCTCAAACATATCCACCAACTCCCAAACCAATAAGAATGCCTCTAAACAAAAGGCAAGCAGGTGCCTGGAAAAGAACTAAGCAATCAAAATACCTGCCGGGACCCAGCCCTAACACGCGATGTCCTCGTTCCCATCCCACGGGCTGCATTCCCAGGAGCATCTGAAACCTTGGAGGTGCCTTGAGGCACTATTAATGTCCCCAGCCCAGCCTGGCTCTCCTTGCTCATGGCTGAGGGAATGGTTTGGTCAGGAAGGGAGGGCACTGCACTGCCCCATGGCCCTCCAGACCACACCAGGCCAACCCCGGATGGGATGTACCTGTAAGGGGGTTCTGGAGGGGAGTCAGAGCTCTTGTCCTACAGGCCCAGAGCTGAACAAAAGCCAAGACATGAACCATACTGAAGAGGATTTGCCATTATCTGTGCCGACAGTCAGCCCTGGTCACAGGCCACAATACAACATGGTTTAACCACGTTCAGGCTGGAAGGAAGCCTGGCAGAGTGAAGATAATATAATAGCAGTCAATAGCATTAAACACAGCTGAGAGGTCTACCTGAAGAACTGTGGATGCGATTGGCTCTCTCATCTAAGGACAGATGAAAGTAATTCAGCAAAACAACAAGTTTTGCTTCAGTATTATGCCCTAGGTTGCCAGCAGATGACAGCAGGTCCTGGTGGCTGCTTCAACAGCTTCCAGTCGTGAAATACAATAGGTGAAGTAGGGCAGCAGCAAGAGAAAAAAACCAACAAAACCTAAACCACGCAACATACTGAGGCACTTACCTTCCCAAGGAATGAATTTAGAATAAAGAACAGAAAGAGCTAGATTCCAGTTTTTATTCTCATTCAAGTGTTTTTTTGTTTACCTTGAATAAACCCTTTCTTGCTAGATTTGAGTGCTCAGGAGAGAGAAGTCAATCTTGGAAACTGAAGTCTTTTATGTATTCACCCTGGGATAAAAATCTACTGCTGGTTGGGTGAACCTAAGCTGTATTGGCCCATTGAGGAGAAGATTAGGAATCTGAAATCAAAAGACTCTTTCACCATTCTGTACTTGCTTTCTATTGCTTTTCCATGGTTTTTAGAACTTTAAAAAGATGAGAGTAAGTTTAGCATAATTTTTCCAGCATATGAGTACTAGCATAGCAGTTATTTTTAAATTTATGGGAATCTGTGCCAACTTTGTTTCGGCACTGACATACAATGATACATATTTTGTGTCATTACTGGGACACTCTAGAGTGGTGAGGCTCCTTGTCACATCTAATTCTGGGCCTGGAGAGGTCCATATGAAATGGATAAGGAGTGGAATGAAGCCAGCAAAATTCACTTTTTAGCTCTGATATAAACAAAATGCAAAATCAGTGCTGTATGCAATCTTTAGAGAATTCTTTTTTGTTGTGATAAAAACATGATGGTATATAACAAATGATATTGATTTGTGGCTCAAGGCAGCTCAAAGTTCAGTTCCTTTTGTCTAATACTTTTTGAACTCTGCTATGTGTGGAGATTAAGTAGTATGAATTAATTAAAAATAATTTCAAACAACAAATCTTGGAGGTTTTTTGAATACAGTAGATAGTCTTTTTAGAAGACAGGTTTGCTGCAGCAGCCACATTTGCAATCTGTGAATAGTGTTCACCATCAGTGTTTCAGAATGACTGGTGATCTGTTTATCTATAAGCAACTAATCAGTAGTTTGCAAAGTAAAAATGCCCTTCTCAAGTTACATATTTTTCTCCCTTTTCTGGATAACATCCTATTTTTTTGGTATGGTAATTCATTTCTACTCTAAAGGACCACAAAATACTGCTTTAGGTGAACAACTCAATTCACCTAGGTGCTGACTTAGAGCAGGCCATCCGTGACAACCCTAATAAATTGTGCATGAAATTGATTTAATCTATATTTGAGACATAATTTGTCCCGCAGAATGTTGTGTGTGCAGTTCACTCATGGTTTTATTTCATTTGCTGTTTTGTGGTTTGCATTGCAGTATATTTACCAAAATAATTTCTGTTTTCCTGTCAGAAAAAAGAAACAAACAGAAAACACCAACAAAACAATTTTTTCAGGGATTGTTTTTCTGATCACTTTTACTGAGGGCAGTAGAAATAGGTGAATTGGGAGATCTTTTATAATTCTTTCCATAACAACCACTTTAGCACCTGAAGTTTTCCACTTTCTATTTTGCTCCATACATAGAACATATCCAGAAGGGCACTCAGCTTGTCTCAAATGAGATTCACTATTGTCAACAAGAATGTCCCTACTAACTGTAGTTGGTGCTAATTCTGGACTTTCCCACGGGTATATTTGGTATAGAGCTAAAATAGTAAAAATAACCCAAGAGAGGAGAACATCTAAGGATTTTATGCTCTGCTAATCCTGACATTTAAAATATTTAAAATGCAGACACACACACACACATATATATATAATATATATAAAGTTTTAAAAAATCTGGGTAACTAACCCTTGCTACCATGGACAGAAGGGAATCCATACATTTGACTAAAGAAGCTGCAAATCAATATACAACAGAAATCAGAAAACAAGACAAATGTTAGAAAATTCTTATATTTGACTTGTCACCGCACAGACAACATGCTAATAAAGAAAAAGTAACTTCTCTTAGAGAAAATGCAGAATAAAATTGCAAATCTTTTGTCACAGGAAGCCAGACTAGCTGGCAACAGCTCCAGACCATTCTTTCGAGTTCTTTTTTTCTTTTTAAGAGTAAAATGAAATTTCAATGGGATATATGTCCTTTTGAAGCAAAATTCTTAAAACACTGACTCTGAGCCTTACATAAAGTGAGCTTCCACATAACACAGCTATTTCAACAAGTTCATGAGAGATTCTCCTCTAACGTCTTGTAGATCCTCATAGCTCTTATTTGCAGGCAATTAAAGGACAAATTATATATTTAAGGAATATAGGAAACCTGGTACAACTGCTAACCTGTCTATTTACCATACCAAGGCACATAAATAGGTTAAATCAATTCCCAGCTCAGTTGCATTCCATATACTATAGATCAGTTATCAGAGAAACATCAATAGATAAATAAAAGATTACTGGCTAGATGCTTTTGTAGTCACAAGCCTTGCTCAAATCTATTTTGAGAATTAGCCAAAGAAGACATATTAATGCAGAATATGTATCTCAAATGAATACTCATATTTGATTCCTAAATTTTAAATTTAAGAGTCTTCTGTAAATGTACTATTTCATTGAGCATTATTTGCTTAAACAAATCTAATAATTTCACCATTTTTTCCTATTTTCTGAATGAAGTTATAGTAATTCAGGAAAATATAAAGACTGTAAGAATTCATTGTTACTGGGATTTGTATTTCCTCTTTTTTCTTTAATGCCTTTTTAATATATGTATTAAGCACGTGTATCTGCACACATGCAGTTTCCAATATATATATAAGAATACATACAATCATTAAAATAAGAATGCTAAACCTTTTTGTTAACCAATAGTTCTTGTTCTCCCGTGCTATCTGTTTCAGATTCAGCAGGTAGGATACAGATGTATCTCAAATTTTAATTTGGGTTTAAATTTAAAAAAAAACATATTCCGACTTAGCAGTTAAGTTCCAATTTGATTCCAATTCAGTTGCAGACCCCGCAGTTACAGGTATTTATTCTCTAAATCCCATCAGCAGGTATGTCCAGCCACTTCCCAGGAAGCAGGGCCTTAGAAACTCTTGTGGTTGGCTCTGGAAGACGAATGTCATAATAATGAATGACACTCATTCTCCTGTTTTCCCCTGAGTTTGGGTCAGCTGTCCTGGCCAGGTCTCCTCCCCAGAACCTGCCCACCCAAAGCCCACCAGAGAGGGGGGATGCAGCAGAGCGTGTGTGTCTTCAGCAGCACCAAACATTGGTGTGTTACCAACACCTCTCCAGCTGCCAAAGCAAAGCACAGCACCACGAGTGCTGCTAGGGGGAAAATTAACTCCAACCCAGCCAGAACCAACGCAGGTTGAAAGGTACTTTCCCCAGCGAAATGTATGGTTGGGTTCAGTGCTCTCAATTTGAAGTAAAAAGCTTCACTTAGCTTTCATAAAGCTGCTAGCAGAGTTGAGTTGAAAATGGTGCTTACTTACTTGTGTTGGCACCTGTCTGCAGCTGAAACTTGGAACACGATAAATCCCTGAAGCTTGCACCAGAAGGAAAAAAACACAAAAAACTTTAAGCAGGGGAAAGTGAGGAGATAAAGTGACAGGCAGAACAAGGGAGTTCTGAAGACACACATTAAATATTATCTGATATATATTTGCAAATGATTCTCATGAGTTCATCCATGTGGCAAATGCTGATGTACTGCCTTTAAAGTTCCTCATGAATGCATTTTTTAATCTAAAGTAAAACCTCACACCAGTAAAACTCTTATTTAGAGCATGAGAAAGTTTCTCTTTGTTCTCTTTATTCTAAAATAAAACCCTTAGCTTTCCCCAAGAAACGTTACCTCAAGAAATATTCATTTCTACGAGAGTTCAGGAGCTGCTGCAGAGCTTTCTGGCTGTTTCAAGGTTGTGACAGTGCTCAGATGTTGCAATGTTTCTGTATTGTATTCCAACAGCTGAATGTGTTACTTACCCACACAAAAGGTAGAGTTGTTATTCGAGCTGCAATATCATCTTCTTCTGCTGACATAAATAAATAAATCTTGCAGTATATGTCTATTTTTTCATTTTTCCTTCAGACTGCTTTTATTCCAAACACAATTGAGGCAGACTTCAAGCAATGAAGGTGAGAGTGTTGCTTCAGGTCACGAGAGGCACATGTATCTCTCAGACCCACTGTCATTACAGCACACACTCTTTTGGCTCCTTGTGTTTGATGCTCTTTTTTTGTTGTTAAAATATCTACCTTCTGGTAAGCTTACAATTCTGGAAGGGTGTTGTTTGCAGCTTTTTTATTTGAATTTTTCTTCTGTCTTGACATTTATTTTTCAGCTCTTTCATGCATCAGTATGTTGCCCTTTTTTTTTCCCTGAGTTTCCATGCCTGTATACTTTGAGAGCAGTAGGTTTTGTTTTTTGCTTCTTTTCTTTATATTTTAGTGTGAGTGCTTCTCTCTTCCCACACACTTTCAATTTTTATTGACGGTGCCCTTTTTGTTACCCACATCTCCACCACCCCAAAGAATTTCCCAGTCCCCCTTACTATCACTCATCAGCAAAACAAAACAGTAGCTTTCAGACCAAATTAGTGATCACACCAAATAATACAGGTCAGAGAAACTTATGCTACATTACATCAGCTTCCTTGAAAATAGGAACTGGTAAGAAAGTTTAAGGGAAATTTTGGATTAGGGAAAATATTCAGGATAACATAACATAGTCCTTGATAGTTTCCTTATCAGTAGCTATGACAGACATATTTTAAAACATTTTTAAGCCTGCTAAGTAATCAGGACTGAATTGTTTTGCAAGCTGGGATAATTCTACTTCTGGGAGTGCTGAAACAACCAATATTTCTATCTTCCTCCTCCATAAAACAATCTGTTGCAGACTTTCCCCAGTTCATCAACATCTTCCTAGGAGGGTATGTCTAAAAAGACATATTGAAAGCTTTTCCCTGAATTTTCTGTTGAGCAGGTGGGCTGTGGGATGGTTTTTGTTTTGTAGATATATTTTGGATTGTTTGTGATAGCTGTTTGTTACCATGCCATCTGATGGACAATTTCTCAATGTGCCATCGTGACTACAGCATCTGCTCTCACCACAATGTTTCTTCGAATGTGAATAGGCCTAGGAGAAATTCATCACTGCAATGTGTTATTCATGTTGAAAAAAAGGGTTGCAAAGTATCTCAAAAGATAAAATGGTGATATTGTCTGCAAAAGGACCCTTTTACATCTCGCTACCCATGTTTATCACTCTGTTTCTTGATATATCTTTTCCCCTAAAGAAATCAGTATGTGTCAATCTTCCATACCTCAGGTTAAAACAATGAATAGAAATTATGTCTGCTCCCTACATCACCATGTTCTGACAAGGATTTTTCAGGACTTGTTCTCCTTCGTTTGGTGTAGAAGGATAGCTTAAATGTGGTAAACTTACCTTTAAATGCTTGTGTTTATGGCATACAAGTATTAATATTTTATCAGTGATTGCTAAAAACTGTACTGCAGGTGACCATCTGGGATATTGGAGCCAAGAAAAAACAACACAAAAATTCAGCATTTCTTCATTTCTTACTCCTAGTGATTTTTATTTTTTTTCAAGGGGAGGTTACAGATTTTCATCACCTAATATTTTAGTATCTGACAGGCTTCTAACATTTTACCTGGGGCAGAGAGGAATAATTTACAGAATCACTTAGGCTGGAAGGGACCTTTTGAAATCATCTAGTATAAAAACTCTTGCTTAAGCAGGGTCAGTTAGATCAGGGTGTCCAGGATAACATGAAGCTGAGTTTTGAATCCTCTCAGATATGGAGACTCCACCATCTCTCTAGGCAACTGTTTGACCAATCTCCCAGTTGCAGTTTTTCTGTGCTCAGATGGAATTTCATGTGTTTTAAATTGTGTCTACTGCCTTTTGTTCTGCTACTGAGAGCCAATGGGAAGAGATTCTCTCCCTCATTTTGTCAGATATGCACCCACAATACTAAGATCCCTCTGAGTGTTCTCCAAACTAAATAACCTCAGCTCTCCTTTTCTCCTTAGAATTCCAATAGGCTACTGGCCTTTCTAAAACCATTATATCTGGAATTTGTTAATAATCAAAAAATTTCTTTCCTCTGCTAACAAAAAAATCAAAATATACAGACCAATGAGTTTAAAGCTTACAAATCCAAATCTTAAAACTTAAGAAGATAATCACAGTTAATAACATTTCTGTATCTGTGTTACCAGATAAAGGGCAAAGTCCTAAAAGAAGTCCATATTGCTGCACATTGAGTGATTGTTGCAGTTTTGACAGGGCTTTTACAATTAGCTTTGAATGAATTTTAGATCCTAAATTCTGTATTGACCTCCTGTAAGCAGCCCTCTATGCTCAGACAGAGCTTATGCAATCTTCTAAAGTTGCTTTTAAAACCAGACCCATCGTCCTTAAGAGACTGACACTTGTAAATGCAATCTCAGGCACAACTGGAGAGCTTTGCAGGGCATGTGGTGTCCTGTGCATCCAACAGGGCAGCCAAGTATGCCACCAGGCACTCCCAGACACACCAGTGGCACCCTGCCTGTGGGCTGGCCACGGGCTAACACCCAGAGTGCAGGGGGATGGGGTGGGCAGAGTCTCACTCACATCTCCTCTGTCACAGGGGAACCACTTCCTGGGATTCTGCACAGGCACGGAGGCTCAGCATGTTCAGAATATAAATAACTACATTAGACATGACCCATTAGGGGTCTCATGAAATCCCACGTGAGGGAAAATTCATGATCCATTAGGGGTCTCATGAAATTCCTCATGAGACTCTTTGTGCTCTCACATGTAAAGAATCAAACCACAGTCTTGACAACTATCAAGATTTTATCATGAGTCTCAAGGTGTCTGATTTTCTCAAAAGCCTCAAGTCTCTGAAACAGGTGTTTTATCAATGCTTCCCTTCCATCTATCTCTCTGTGTATGTATACATAGATATATAAAAGTAAATATATGTACAGATATATATACACA
>VZTB01006780.1:24871-48386 GCA_013397245.1 Thryothorus ludovicianus | reverse complement strand
TGACGGCTCACTGCAGTAGGAGAAGTCACAAGAGTCACGAGTGCGGGTGCAATCCAGCTTGGCTTTCCCTGGCCGGCCTGGGTAGCGCTCCAGGGGGCTGGCCTGAGCCTCTGATGGCACCCCGAGCATGCTGGGGCTGTCCGAGTTGAAGCTGCGGCTGTCCTGGAAGCAGACGCGCTCCTGGGAGCCGGCCCGGCAAGTGGCAGCCAGGGGCCAGTGGTAGGCATGGCCAGCACTGCAGCCCCACATGGCCGTCAGGTTGCCGTGGGCCCCCTCAGAAAGCAAGTGCTTGAGGTTGGGGATGAGGCTGCAGATGGTCCCATGGCTGTGGGCCCAGCTCACCAGCTTGGAGAGATTTTCAGAGGAGGTGTGAAGGCAGTCCTCCATGGTACAGGATCAACAGAGCCTGGCCACCAGGAAATCAGCTGAAGACACGGCTCAGATCACAGGGTCCTGGCACTGATGGTTGTGTGTTGCCAAGCTCATACTTATTTCTCACCTGTAGAGAAACAAAGCAAAAGCCCACTCTTCAGCACTCCCAAAGCATGACCACATTTGCATGGGAAAATGAAACATTTGTACGCTCAGCTAAACCCATCTCTCATGCCCTTCAAAACACCTCTCAAAATTACGCCTGGTTTTAAGAACCCTCATTCCTCATTCTCGGAACATCTCTGCAACATACAACTGAAAAGAAACCTGCTTTTCAAACAAGTCCATTTGGTATCAGTGGCAAAATGATTAGAAGCTTAAATCTCTGACAAAATAGAAAAGCAGCCCAAAAGATGGTGATTGTGTGTTCATATCTGGGAAATTAAAATTAAACAAAATCTTAAAACATACAATTAATCTTGAACACGAGGATGGCAATCAAGCACCAACTTTTACTGGATCTGAAGAAACAATGATTTTTTACATAATTTACACACATTTCTCAACTGAATCAAATATCTTTTTAACTGAATTTAAGAAATATCAAAAAGAAGGCTCAAAACTTGAGTTTTCAATACAAGGTACAAGCAAACAAGCTCACTTTTCACTGTTCTATGCTGATAGTCATTCATTGCTCAAAGGCTTAAGAGACTCTTAAAGCACCTGCAAGACTTAAGCCGTAACCTTCCTTTGAGACTTTAAATTTTGCTTTTTTTATATTGTCTGTTTTCCAACATCTAAATCATGACTCAGTTCAAAAAAAACTTTTGCCATTTTCACCAAAATTTTTTTAGAAATATGCAGTACAAGATGACAGCAAAGTCTGCCTGTCTGTCTCTTTGTATACACCTAATGACAGAGAAGTCATCTCAGAAGTGACCTCAGACAGCTACAACAGTATCTGTGAACTTCTCATTTCTGCAAGTCTGTTTGGAGGCTCTACCTAACTATCTCTCTCTGCTATGCTTTGTGAATATGACCTGCAAGTCTTGGAGTTCCTGTTCTCATTTCACTTTTGTTTTCATATAGGTAGAAAAGCCCACTACGTTTTTCCCAGATGAAATACAGCATTCATGGCACAGTTACACCTAATTTTACTGCTTATCGTCTTCTACACAAGCATTTTTAGTTGCAAAATGAATGGCATCAAGGCTCAAAAAGACAGCCACATAGTGGCTAACTGCCCCTGGAGAATGCTTTCCTTAAAATCAATACAAATTACTGCCTGCCTAGTACCTAGTTGCTCCTCAGCGTCACCTGTCACCAGTCAGCTGTAGGTATGTGTGTTTGCTCTGTGCTGAGGGAGGTGAGGAGGCTATGTTTCAATGATTTTGCAGCTTGCATGTCCCTGCCCACTCACTCCCATTCACCAAGCAAGGTCTGTGGAAACCAAAATGGGAAGTAAAATAGACAAGTACAGCCTATGATTTTCACAACAAGGCTCTCCCTGGCTTTTTCCAGCCCAGCCACTGTGAGTCTTTGATGGGGTCAAGAACAGAGCCAGCATGGGAATTTCTAGAAACTTTGCAAATTTCTAGGTATTTTTCAACATTTTTGAAAACAAGCATGAAGGGAATGAATGAACAAGCAAATTTCTAGGTATTTTTCAACATTTTTGAAAACAAGCATGAAGGGAATGAATGAACAAGAAGCACAAGGAAATAAAATAGTGTAAAATTCAAGCTTGTTTTTGCAGTAGCTCAAGCCAGAGTACATGCATAGAGAACAACTGCTACAATAACTTGAATTCCAGCCCACATGGAAACAGAGATCTCAGAGCATCATCTGCAACACAAAGCTCCTTGCATGACCAGTGCATCTGTGAAGTATAATAAATGCAGAAGGTCCCCAATTTGCAACCCTTTTAGGCACTGGAGAAGACCTTCTT
This sequence comes from Thryothorus ludovicianus, assembly GCA_013397245.1. Classification (NCBI taxonomy): domain Eukaryota; kingdom Metazoa; phylum Chordata; class Aves; order Passeriformes; family Certhiidae; genus Thryothorus; species Thryothorus ludovicianus. The sequence continues at coordinate 46,066 of VZTB01006780.1, read as the reverse complement.
TTTAAAACATATGACTTTTAAATATCTAAAACTTCTTTTTTATTATATTTTGTTATATGTTTTAAAGCTTTCAAAGATCACTCTTAACAGGGGTCAAAATCCCTGGGGCATCCATGTTTCTTCTAAGACACATTCAAAGATACGTACTTAAAACACACCCTGCCACAGAAGAAACATCAAAATACAGGAGGAGGAGCACCGTACTCATAGCAAGGCAAAGAAGACAATATGGAAAGTGAACAGGGGAAAGGGGGGAGAGTTAAAGTCAGTAATACAGTCAGAAGCTGCATCAGGGTAAACTTTGTGTGGTATTACGGAGCTGCTCAGTCACCACACAACCAGGAAAGCATCCTGGGGAAGACAGAAAGCCCCATTGGGATGAAGGACCACTTTCACCTTAGGGAAATAAGATAAGGTCTGACTGCCATGGTCAAGATTGTTCGTGCAGTTACTCAGAAGCACCGTGTCTTCAGTTTGCCAACTGCAACAGAAGTTGCCAATGGTGCTTTGGCAGAGAGGGACTCATGCTGTAGAAAGCACAGAAAATGCCTCATTATATCCCTGGTTTTCTGAAGAGTACCTTGTCTGCTCAGTCAGACAGCAGGATCCTGGCTGACAGTCTGCTCTTGTTTCCTAAATCACATTTTAGAGATTATGTAAGTTCCTCATTCAGACTGGCAAGATCTGATAAGATGACTCATGCTTAATAACCTGATAACATGATAACTCTGAAATCATACAGTAACTAGCAAAAACATGATGTAGCTTCAATGTCATCTACACTGGAATTTTAACTGCATTACAGAAGCCTTAATCTTCCACAGCACTTTTCTGCAGTTCAGAGCCTATAAGTACCTAATTCAGAGTGAAGCATGTCTGGGTGATGGAAATTCACTACAGCTATCTGAATCCTCCAAGAGTCAAATTTTAAGGCTTCTCTGGATTTTACAACATCATTTACCATGTAATACTATAATTATTAATGTGGAGAATGTATGCTGTGCAAGAAAGTGCTGTTATTGCAAAACTATGCCTTGAGATCTGTTAATGCATTAAGGGGAACACCATATGATTTGGAAAAGGCAGTATTTTCTCTCAGAACCAAAGTTTTGCCATAGTAGATCCATTTGATGACCAAAGGACAATGAAAAATAGCAACATTTAAAGAGTAGCCCTCCTTCATGGTCTAAGACGTGACTTGGCTTAGCTACTTTAATGCAGACAAAATTCTTCCTAATTTTGTACAAAGCAGCAGCAAGAGGCCCCTTGTTATGATGCAGAGAAGATGCACAAGGCAAGTCCAAGGAGCAATAACAGTTGGTAGCTGTCCAAGATGAACCCTTTCCTTTATCCCATGAAAAGAATAAACAAACACCATTGGGGAACACAGATCTGGCTGTAGGAATGTAGAAAACTACATTTTCCCTTTTGGCGCCTTGCATGTGAAAGTGATAGCGTGGAGTTCTGGTTAGGATCTTATGGAAAGTTCCTCTGGACTAAAAAGGAATTCTGTAATACGGCTCCCTCTGAAAGGAAGCAACAGAGGCAAGGATGCAGCAAAGGAACTGAAATGGGATGCAGAAGTGTGGAGTGGGAGGTGGGTGTCCTCCAGCAGTGTCTGTACACTCGAACATGCATTTGGTGGACTGACAGCTCAGGGAGGGTGATAGGTGCATTCTACCGTAAAGAAGGAAAAAAGTCTTGCTGGGATTCTGTCCTCTTACAGACCCCCAGGTCATTAGCAATGGATTGCCTTAACAGGGTACACTTAGATAAGCTGATTCACACTAACTTGCATCACATATATCTACGTTTGAAATTCTGTTACCATTACTGATTATTAGTACTTCCATGCTGATTTTTTTCAAGAGAACAATATAGTCAGGACTACATTAAAACTCCTCTTGGAACATGATGCTAAGGCTAACACTACTGAAAATCTTCTAAAAGTTCAAGATTCTCAAGTAAAAATACAATGCCAAATTTACTTCTGTTAATAATAAAAAATAATTGTTCTAATCAGACAGCTGTATAAAAGCTAAAACTTGAATCCTAAAAAATTAAAAGAGAGGCGTAATAAAACTCTGCATTTACTCATTTCACATAGCATGGATTTCAAACTAATCTTACAGCAGATGAAACCTGACTTTTAATTGTTTATATGGAGAAACAATGTTTTGTCAGCTTCTACATGAAAAAAATTTGAACACAGTTGGGCTCTGCTTTCTTATACTTGCAAAAGAAGCTCAGAATATTTTAAATCTCTGTTTTCAATCTCTCCACCCTATACAAACTTATTAGGCTATTACTCCATTACCATCTGAAGGGGAAGCATTGCTTCATTTTTTTCAAAGACTTATCTTTCCATACTTAAAAGCACTGTGTATTAAAGGTTTGGCCACCACAGTGTAAGTATCTAATTCAAGATTTTAGCTAATGGACAATATTAGGGCTTCTCATATTACTAGAGCTTCTTAAGCCAAATGTTTAGCATTGATAAATGACTGAGGTCAATCACAGCAGAAATCCAAGTGTAAATTCATCCACAAAGACAGAATAGTACTGAAGTCCCCACAAAGGCTGCTGCAGTCCCACAGGCCCTGCTGGCCATCAATCCAGAATCATCTGTACATTTCTCTTTCGCAAAGTAAGATGCTGAAGCAAACGCAGGAGGAGCTGCAGCCTTGCCTAGATAGCGCCTGAAAATGCTGGGGGCCCTAGCATGCAACAGAGCATCCAAAATCACACCACTGCTAATCCCCTTCTCTGCTATCTCCTGTGAGAGGACTCCTGCTAACAGTGGAGTTAAAGCCTAGCCTCTTTGCCCTACTGTTTTGATTTCTTCACTGATATTGCTAAGGAGGTCATCAAGATGAAAAAGGACCAGGACAGACAATCAAAACAGGCCAGCAAACTGGAAGGAATGGGAACAGGTGAGTGCATTTTCTCTGATTTTTTATTCTGGAGTACAAAATTTCCATGTCAACTCAAATATTATTGAATTTACTTTCTGCTTGAAATAAGGGCTAAGAAGCAAGAAGAAGCAGAGAGAAAGAGAGAGAAAGAAAGCACACAGAAAACCTTATAGGCAAGGCATGAATCAAGTAGTTTACCCAGTTCATCATGGGGGGAAGATGTTGACTTCCACCTCTGATACAAACCGTATACGGCTCCTTTTACTTAGGAAGATGTGTTTTTAATTGAGTCTCTTCAGGAAACAAAAGGGCATACATTACAGAGAAAAGGCTCACAAATCCTGGCAAGTTCTGCAAGCATGTAAGGTAGTTTGGCAGTGTCATGTATTCTTAAGCTAGTGAGTAATTTCTCCAGCTATGCTTATTTGTCACTTAACACAGTCTCTAGATGATGTCTTCAAGGGAAAAAGAACCTCTCACCTCAACAAAATCACTATTTTCAACTTATGTAAGCTTGTGCTGTTTGTCTGTAATTTTAGCTCTGTAAGAAATAATATAGAAATAAATAGGGATGCACAGTAGGAACAAAACAAAACCTTCATACTAATTTTCTACCCTCCACAATTCTAGGATCTCAAATTTTACATAAATTTATTCATTTATGTAAATGACTGATGTATTTATGAGTCATTTATTTAAGAGTCATTTATGTAAATGACTCTTGCTTATCTCATAGATTTTATGCTTCTATTTTTACTTTCTGAAATCAGTAGGAACTCTGCTGCTGAATAATCTGGCTTTACTCTCAATGACCGAAAATTACAATTCTTATCAATAACAAGCAGCACTAAGAATGCTTTCCTGAGAGAGGGTGCTCAGAGGATAGTAGGAAGAAAAAATAATACATTTGTTTCTGGGCAAATAAGGCTATATACCATTCAGAAAAATGTCATGGTTGTTTGTTACACTTACTCCACAAGGCTGCACCTCCTTCTAAGTTGATGGTTCATCTTCAGGATGCTTTCCTTTCCAAGTGTGGCATGCCTTCAGCTGCAGCTGTCATCATGGCAAGCCAGAGCAAAGCAGCAAAACCTGTTTGCTAGAGAAACTCCTTCAGCTGACTAGGACAGCATTTATGGGTTTCCTTACCTTTTCATGTGGAAGACTATCACAGGATTAAGAGCCTCCCAAGGGCCTGCCTCATTCACAGAGTAAAATGATTCACCCATTGACAGCAGAATTGACTAAGGAACAGTTTGGGGGCTCAATCCCTAATCTGAATTTAATGCTTCAGACACCACTGCTTCTATTTTTGTAATCTTTTTCCCCAGCACCTACTAAACAGGATCTATGTGAGCCCTGCTCTTGTACAGTGTGGCTGAAGGGCCACAAGAGAGACCAAAAGAGCACCAGGAGAAGCAGATGAGAAGGAGCAGAACAGATGGTGCAGGAAACCAGATCAATCTGAGCAAGATCTTGTATGTAAGAATCTCTCCTATTACCTACATGCCAAAGCTTCCTGAGACTGACCTATTTCTCACTCATTTTTCCCCACCCATTGTGATTCTTTAGATAATTCCTCAGACGTGTTAAATGCTTATCATGAGTCCCTGACCAAGCCACTCCCTGTGCTGGTGCTTCCCTGTCCTGAGTTTCAGACCTCAGGAATATAGGCCTGATTTGGTTGTTCTCATTTGCAAGGTGTAGGATCATCAAGGAATGGTACAGAAATGCACAGGACTGCTTCTTCTAACTGAGGAAGGTTCTTCCTTCCAAAGACCATTTCTGAAAGGGAAGTGATCTTTCTACAGTTCATGAACATATCTGCAAATTTGCTGAATTCCTCCAGCTGCAGAGAAGTCAAAGCACTTGGCAGTGCCATGCTTCCTCTTTTTTACCCTGTGTCTACCTTATGCATCCCATAAAGGACATGTTCTGCCATGCTCTTCACAGAAGCTCTACAGCACTAATGTGGTCCTGCAAAATACCAACACTTCACACTAATTGTAACTGAGCAGTGTACAGCTGAACCTAGAAAAGATTTTAGGATTTTTGAAAGCACCAAATCATGCTTGTTCAATTTAGTGTTTAGCAAGTGCATCCCTGAAACTTTCTCTCAAAGCCTCATTGGAACACATCTCATTTTGTTAACAATGTTTTAATACTTCTGTGGTCTGCAACAAAGACCTGATAGACAACATGGGCACTGTGGCTTGGCTTACAAAAAATGTGCTCCTGACAAATGAAAGCAAGTTTTAGGACTGGCAGTTCTGCATACTTACACGCTGTTAGATGAACTGTCAAATAACCATTATGTACCCTTGGGTTAGTGAGCAGAGAAAAGTATTGCAAGAGCAAACATTTTTAGTTGTCCTCATGCCTTTCTCCACTAGCAGCAATGGGGGTGACATAGCAAGAATGATCATCAGTGCAAAATCCATCCTGGATTTCCAAGCACTTGGAAAACTGTGTAACTGTGATTTATGTGAATTTGGCTCCACCTTCCACTGAGGTTATACTGGGTCTGACACTGAACTTTTCCACATGTTCAAACAAAACTCATCCTTTTCATAAACTACCTTTCATCAGCAAAGGCAAACTGCATGTTTCCACCTCTAACATTTCTACTGTTGCACTGTTCCTCATTCCTTGAATACAGATAGGACCAAATTGTACAGAAGGAAACAGCTGTTGTGGCGCAGCCAAGCTATCTGCCATCAAATTTCCTTAGAAGTGCTTAATATCCACTGAGGTGAAGGCTCCATTGAGTGCAATGGCCATTGAACCAGGTCCAAAATGTCTTTTCTGTGAGGTTGGACTTGCCCAAGGAATAATGTCACTGCAGTGACGTGCCTTGATGGATGGATTTTGGACAGGCTAGATAGATGGGCTGAGGCCAATTGTATGAAGCTCAGCTAGACCAAGTGCTGAGTCCTGCACTTTGGCCACAACAACCCCTTATAATGCTACAGGCTGGGAGCAGAGTGGCTGGAAAGCTGACCAGTGGAAAAGAATCCAAGGATGCTGGTCGACAGCAGCTGAACATGAGGCAGAATATGCCCAGGTGGCCAAGAAAGCCAAGGGCATCTTGGCCTGTGTCAGCAACTGTGGCCAGCAGGAACAGGACAGGGACCATGCTCCTGTGCTTGGCGCTGGTGAGGCTGTGCCTTGAGTGCTGTGTTCAGTTTTGGGCCCCTCAGTACAAGAAAAACACTGAAGTGCTGGAGTGAGTCCAGAGAAGGGCAAAGGGGCTGGGGAAGGGTCTGGAGCACAGATCTGGTGAGAAGAGGCTGAGGGAGCTGGGGCTCTTGAACTTGGAGAGAAGAAGGCTCAGGGGAGACCTTATCACTACAACTCTGCAGCTCTGAAAGCAGGGTGTAGCCAGGTGTGTTTGGTCTCTTCTTCCAGAAAAATAGTGAAAAGATAAGAGGACATAGCCTCAGGGGGATCAGGTTGGACACAAAGAATTTCTTCACAGAAAGGGGGACTAAACACGGGAATGGGCTGCCCTGGGAGGTGAGGGAGTTATCATTCCTGGAGGTATTTAAGAAAAGATTGGATGCATCACTTAGTGTCACAGATACTGTACTTGATTGTACCAGAGATCTTTTTCAAACCAACTGATTCTATGATTCTGTAATTTTGATTTCTGTTTTTTGAAAACAAAACATCTGATGAAAATATGCCTCTGCACTCACATAATTCTTTCCTCATTGTTTCTGATAACATTTTTTACCTCAGTCACCAGTACTTAGTCCCTTGGGTAATCCAGATGGTCTTGCTTTGAGTCCACATTTTGACTAACAAAACACAAAAATCCAAAAATAAGACCTCTTGCTCCATTTTTCTCTATCCAGTAACTCTTATAAGCGCTAGAAATTCTTGCCTCCACTTTTAATGGCTCCAGCTTGTATTTTACACAGAGCTGGCATCATCACTCAGAGCAAGCTGAGCAGGGTATTGAGGTGACAATAGCAATTTGACATTCCAGAAGGAAAAAAAATGGTCTGAATTTTGCTTTTGCCAAAAGTGGATCTTGCAGTAACCAAGCAGGGACTCTCAGGTACACCAGTACTCAATGCAGAGCCTCTGGGGTAAAACCTGCTCTGCATCCATTCAACACCTTAATAGTTAAACAGCTCTGCTGCAGCAGTGCCAGGGTGAAAACCTGATATTCATGATGCCTCCACAAGCTTTGTCAATATGACTGTCAAAGGCAACATCAGCATAAATATGATGATGACAACAATGTACATCGCTATACCATGCAACCAGTGCTACAATACAGAGGAGTACCTGAGAAGATGCCTGTGCATCAGGATTAGTAAAACATAGCAGGGAGTTTTACAGTAGCCTCAAGTCAATCTTGGCTATCTCTCATATTTTATTATCTATGTATTCCACAAAGACATTTTTAAAGAAAGAACACATCTGGGAAAGCATTTCTGAAAAGTATATAAATGGTAAGATTTTAAGGTCCTGAGCAATGGGGAAAAATAGTCCATATTTTACTGAAGTTTCCATGGAGCTGATCTATCATGGATTGGTTATTTTGTTTTGTTTATTAAAATTTGTTCCAAAATTGCATCTGACTTCACACCACTTCTCTTGATGACATGAGATTAAACTGTATTATATCCAAGACACCAGGATTTGTCTCAGCATGCAGTTCACAATCATTCTTTAATGGAGAAAATGCACCCCATGTTTGGAAAATGTTTAAAATATATCATTTCCTGACTTTACAATGGAGTGGGTGTACCCTCTCTAACTTCAGAATTAAAAGGAGAAGAATCAAGCTCACACAGCCCGAAGGCAAGATATTTTCCCTGGCTGTTCATTTTTGTAGAAATTATATTAAGAGAAAGTCTGCACATGATTTACTGAAAAGAAAACAGGAATATTAACACTGACTTGCACAAAAATCATGAAGACCAAACTCCCCCATCTTCTTAGACTGAAGCCAATGCCTTCACTTCCAGCCCAAACAACTTAACTGTTCCATGCTATTCCTCACAAGCAAATGCAAGCAGCTTCTGTGGATGGAAGGCTTTACTGTGCTGGACTTAATTTGTAATTTTTATTTGCAGGATTTCTTTCATTTCAGAGCAGTTATAAACCAATTGAAAATTGGAATAGTGGTACTATAGCAATACTGAAAACATGCATTATTTGGCTAAAAAGTGTGAGAGAAATGGAGGCAATTTCCTACAGAAATTAGAAAAATTGTAGAAACTCAGCATCTCTGTGTAAGGATGAAACTTCACTTCCTTTGCTAGAATTTAAGGGTTAAAGTTTTTCCTTTTTTTAACACAGAGGTGGTTTTGGACATTAAATGATTCTCCAAGGACTTAATTCACAGCAAGAAAAAAATTCTGAACTGTCTTAACAGTGTGCTTTTTGAAGTATCAAACATCATTGTTATCAATGATCTATTGGTTCAATCACTCTGAGGTCCTGTCCAGCAGCTTTTTAAAATCTTCTAAAAACTCCAGTCTCAGAGAAAAGAGTGGTTCTTGGCAAACAGTTTTGAAAAAAATACAAGAAACTTAAAGATAGCAGATTATTCCATGAACAGGCTCATATCCAACTGTGTGTAACAGATTATATGCAACAGAGTCCCTAATAGAAGTTCCTAGATCTGATTTTGACACGACGTAGAAAAACCAGTGATATTAAAGCTGCCCTAAAATGAGCTAGCAAGAATTTGCATTCAAATGTAAGCCAGACAAAAATAGAGAGTAACATCCTGTAGCTAACAGCCAGAGGACAAAAAGATGCTTCTCTCAACTATGTACCAAGTTTCCTTTTATCCCTAGAAACATATCTAGCTGTTGCCTCTAACATAATATCACTGATCAACTGAGATTAAAATGAAAATTAAACCAAGGTTTAAAACACATTCTATTTTAAGATTACTGAGATGAGTTCCCTGAAAGTACACAGAGATTGATGCCTCATGATGCTTATCCACATACAGGTGAGGGGTTGGTGACAATCCCACAGGACAAGCAGCCTGACCTACTAGTATCTTGATGGAGAAGATGGAGAACAGGACATCCAGAGACCTTAGAGACTGAGCTCACCCAGGCCACTCTGCATGCCACCATGAAAATTTGCAGGTCTGAATTCAGTGGGGCTGGAACTATGGAGGCTACAACAGATGTGCATGTATAGCCCTTTGACATTGGCTGTCTCAGTCAACCCAGGCCTTAGTTCTTAGAATCATTTATGTAATCAAAAGCCCTGAATGAGATCTTCACAGGTCTGTGTAAACTAAACATCTATAAAATCTGACCCGAGGATCTGAAAACCTGACAAAGCTCTAACTAGGCAATTACTGAAGCTTTGGCCAAAAGAACTAAATGCCTTGTTCACAAGCAAGCACAGTTCTTATTAACATCAATGCAGGATTTGGCATGCACAACATGTAGATTAAGGGAAGGTGCATGATTAAAAAAGAGAAAGAAACTCCAGAATATTCAAGTGGAATGCAAAAGACTTTGGAAGAAGAGCTCTACCTATTATGGTTTTAATAATCAAGTCTTACAAACTCTCCCTTAGTTCCCCTTAGTTCCTCTTATAGATTCAAAACCTATAGCGGCAAAAACCCAAACTGTAGCCTTTGGCCAACTGAAGTTCAAAACAACATGCTACATACACTCCTGAATGTTAGGCAAAGTAAATGAAAACAAGACTGAATAAATCACAGGACCATTAAAGTGGAAACACGTGTGTAAGAAAAAACATTCATATATGGTTGGATATATTGTTACAAAGTTGCATCATATCTCTTCCTTAACCTCTGGATGCCTCATTCCTGGAAGTGTTCAAGGCCAGGTGGGATGGGGCTCTGAGTGTCATCCCTATCCAAGGCAGAAGGTGTTGGAACTAGATCTTTAAGTTCCTTCCAACCCAAAGCATTCTATGATTCTGTGACTCATTAAAGTCTGTTCTTGTTATGTTTTATTAGTACTGGACTTATTGTATAAAAATAGATGAGGAAATTCCTTCCAAAATTACCCATTTCTGTTCATACTCATTCATTTCATTAGAGTGAGAAATAGCCCTAGACAAAATGCATGCTAATGTAAACAGCTAAATAAAAATAATTACATGCAGGATAGGAATTTATTGTAAGGTATACACCTCCAAAGCAAACCTTTAACTTTCGAGAAATGCATCCTGACAGACTTCTTACTCTCCAGAAAAATAATAATAAAAAGAAAAGAATAAAAAAAATTCCATCTGTTATCCCCTCCTCTCCCTTCCCCTCCCCTCCTCTCCTCTTGCCAATTAAATTACAATCAACCAGAATATTTTTTAAAATACAGTAGGTTTCAAAAAAACCCCACGTTTTTTACTTTACCAACCTGACACTGTTTCTAATTCTTTCTTGTGGTTTCATTTAGCCCAGCCTTTGACTAAAGTTAATAGAAGACATACTACCTTCCTCATAAAAAAAAGGGAAAAAACCCAACACATCTTTATCCCACGGACACAAGCTGAAGTGTCATACTGTATGGGCATTCCAGGGATGTTGATATCAATATCTAACTTCTTCTAACTCCCTATAGATATGAATAACCTATAATTAATGGCAAACTGAATAACATGCCAAGAATAACTAAGGATCACACTGTAGGTAACACAGAGCTTTCTAACATACTAATTATTAATCTAATCTTTGATAACATTTCCTGCAAGGACATGCACAGATTTGATACTCATTCATTCAACTGTATCGTGGAGTTTATTTGCATTTAAAACCAGTCAGGTCTCTTACACACAGCAGAAAACTGGACATGTCTTGTTTGAAGAAATAAAACAGAATGCAGAAGAGATATTTTGGAATTATAGTGAGGAATGACACAGGGTCTTATTTAGAAATTAGAATCCAAAACAAAAAGGAGAAAGGGTAAAAAAGAACACGTTGACATTTATACAGGATCTAAATGTACTGAACTGCTCAGACCAGTTCTCTTTGATTCCTGCTGACATTTCTCCAATCAGATTTCACTGGCAATGCACTTAGACAGTTTCATCTCCTCACAGAAAGAGTTGTTTCAGTCAAAGCTCCTGATTATTTACTAGTATGTTGAGTCCAAAACAGAAAAATCTGTACTGTGATCCTTGTATTGATGCTTCACACCACTCTTTAGGTATCTGAAAACAAATACTTCCAGTTGCAAAGTGTTATCAGAGAGACACAGTTAGGGGGGGCAGCAGCGAAAATTACTAGCACCAAATCCAGCAGGGATGATGCTGTCATATCTCTCTATGTAGCAGCACTTCTGAATTTGCCAAGGCAAGATATCCTCTAACCCTTCTGAAAATTGTCAATGCTGGAACAACCTCAGAAAGAAGCCTTACACCACATCTGGGTCTTGAGCTGAATTTCACCTTGTTTTGCACTGACAGTATTTCACCTTTACCTGCAGGCATCTCAGCAGTCACAGTGCTACGTACAAGACAGGAAAAAAAGAGAATCCTCCAGGTCTGAATGGTAGTTCCTGTCATGTGTTCTCACACTCTTCCACCTGCACAGTTGCAAGCAAATGGTGCACATTGACACCAAAGAGAAAGATGGAAGTGCTGATTGAGTATTACTGCTGAAAAATGTCCATGCTGTGTGTTCAGTCTCCGAACCCTTCTGATGATGTCAGTGCAGCCTAAGGTTTTGACAGCATTTATATGAGACTACATTGAAGGGTCAGAGAAAGCTGGCATCTCCAGCCACAGTCCCATGATGTGCAAAAAGCTGAAGACAATGCTGTGAACCAACCCTTAGCAAAGCAGCCCCCTATGAGGGGACTTTGCTGGTGTGCCAAATGGAAGGGCATATTTCACTTGCTGTCCTGGGAGGCTCAACATGCCCCTGTCTTGGCTAGACAGAAGAATGGACACAACTTCTAACCCACACTTTCCTGCAGCAACTTAAGACTTGTAGGACAGACATACATGCTGCTCCTTGCGCCATCTACACTATAGACAAGATGATCTTTCTACAATTGCCTTTTAAAATGTAACCATTTCATTAGAGCAGAAATGCAAGTACAGAAATGTTGCCCCTGATGAGGCATGAATGCTGTAACTGTAACTGTTCCTCTTTGTAGACATGTAACTGCCCATGTTCACAAAAAAAACGGCAAAGAAACAAAGCACTCAAAAGGCTTTACTCAAAATACAGGACATCTGAGAAGTCTGAGCAACCCAAATTACGTTTGCAAAGGGCAAGCTCCACAGTTTCATAAGGCCCAGCAGCAGCATGAAATAAAACTGAACAGCTCTGTTCCCCCTTTAAATGTCTTTTATGAAACTGCTTTTAGACCAGTTAAAAACATGAAGTAGAACTTTCAGTTTGGCACGCAGAGATGGAAATGTGTCCACCTTTGTTAAAACCAGATTTCTTTTCAAACTGCACCACAGCAGACTACAGAGGAGTCTATTCCCGGGGTTGCTAAAGCTAGCAAAATGCTGAGGGACATGAGGAGAAATTTAGCCTACTTGCTGTCTGCCAGACTGGAACAAATGAACTTAGGAATACTTCTAAAAGAGTATTTGCAAACAAAAATAAAGCCTCTCAGCATTTTAAAAGGCCTGTGTTTAGAACAGCTGAGCAATACAAGGATAAATCTGCCAAAGACAAAAAGGGAATAAATTAAAGTCTCTTGGCTGCACAGTTTTGGAAGATGATAGATATGGGAAAGGCAGTCAAAAGATTTTTCACTCTGCAGTACAGCTGTGCAACTTAAACATTTCATAGCTAAGAGAATTGTATTTGGTAACTAGCCGTTAATTTATTTTTTTTTTTTTAATGTCAAGCTTCTGATTGTTCTCATCCAGAGTCCAGTCCTACAGATTAGGCGAGATGGACAGTGCAGGGCAGGGGGAAGCCTCTGGGACAGCCATTTGGCAGGCAGGATTGGTTCTGTGCCAGTAGCTAGAAGTGATACTTGAGCCAACAATGTGAAGATACCAGACATGCAGAAGAAACCCGCTCTGGCATTGCTCCCCAGTGCATGGAGATCATTCAGACCAGTAGCAACAGGTGAAAGCATTGGAAACAACCTTGCTTGGTAAGACTGACCTGCTCACCTATGTGGCTGCAAATGCTTATCACTCAAACATAGTGCAAATCTGAACCACAGCTACCACTGGGCAGAATGCAATGATGGGACTGCATTTATTAGCTTCATGCTTTGCAAACAACCAGTTAACTTCCTTTACTATGGAAGATTTGTGAAGCCAGTAATATACAAAGTCTATGGCACCAGCAGTTAACGTTAGGAAAAGACTGATTTAAGAATCCTCAAAACACAGACATATTTAAACAAAAGTGGTAATGTCTAAACCATTCTCAGTGAAACAGAGCAGCTCTGTCACCTACATCTGCTCTAACCAGTGCTTCCACAGAAAGTTGAAGATCAACTTTAAAAAAATCTATTAAGAAATACACTCTTAACCCAGATGTTTAAATCAGATACTCACTGGCAGTTTTAGCAAAGGTCATGTGCCTGTAACTTTCTCAATTCTTCCTCATAGCATCTGACTGCTGTGATTTGTTGGCAACATTTGTAAGTTTTACCATTCAGCATAAAAACATACAGAAATATGTGAGCCAACTAGATCCATCCAGAGGGATTGGTAGAAAGTAACGTGAAGATTTCCAGCATGGTTCAATTTCACCAGCTTCCTTCAGCCTCTGCACCTTCATGGCACATGCTGTTGCCATGCATATCACGATTGAGTGGTATTCCCAACTGACAGTTATATGCCAGATACTGAGTGATGCATCTGGCATCCTGAGGGCATCTTCCTTTTACCTTCCCATTAATGGCACACTAAATTCCTTTGCCACGAAGGTTAACAAACAAGATGCAACTCACTAGTGTGACAGTTTGCACAGTCTTGAAAGGGGAGGGGATTTTGGTCAGGTGCAAGAGCTGGAGCAGCACGTGATCTCCTTGCCATGCAGCATAAAGGGAGAGTTGGGAGCTATCTTGGTGAGCTTGACATGCATAGATGCCTGCAAAATTAAATTCACAATCCTTTTAAACCTTCTCACACCACCCTTATGACAGAAAAATCAAGATTGCCCTTTATGGCAGTTTCTAGAAAACATTCTCTGTTAACTGTGAAACATAAGCTGGCAACCAGACAGGCCAAGAGTTTTATTTACAGCAGCAGTTCCTGAAAAACTGTTCTCTCCAGCAGTCTCAGACTTCCCACTCACAGCCTACTCAATCCCCAGCATTCACATCAGCAACCTTTATGAACACAAACCAAAACAGAATAAAAGATTTTGTCAGAACACTGTCTTGCCACAACTGTCCACCCAGTCACTCTGTACTCTTCTAGCATAACAAGCAAATGCCTCCCATAAGAAAGAGCAAAATAACTTTCTGCCAGCAAAATGCAGTCATATTGCTTTGCATGGACAAACCTGGCACTTGCATTCTATAAGTGCAGTAGAGTGCATAAGGTTCACATGCACAACACAAATCAGGCTGCATTTCCTGACAAGCATCAGGCAGCACCAGGTAGCCCTTGCCCATTTTTAATTGTTGTTGTTTTGCTGTAGCCCCTTTCTCCTCAAGGTACCACTAAGACACCAGCCTCAAAAAGACACTGTTGAATATTGTTCTCTCCTCTTACTAGAAAGATAATTATTGCTTAATCTCTGTGGAGAAGGGATTTTTGTGTCTCATTTCCACCATAGGGGTAGCTGGATGAACAGTGAACAGAATCAAGACAGACTATTGCAAACTGCACCATTACAGAGGGAGCTGTAGTCTCCTGTCCAGAGAATTTGATTCAAAATTTGGTTTTCTCCTGAGAGATTTATACAAAAATACAGTAAGCTCCTAAGCAACATGGCTTTTGAGGAAAACTCAGTTTTAAAGTTCCCCCTCAACCTCCCACCAAAACACCACTGTGGGACACAATCATCTGATTAACTCGTCCACTAGATAATTTCTTCCATCAGATTATCTCCAACTTGAGGGGCTGGAAAGTTCTTTGTATTTTTTGAGTTGTTTTCATCGTTCTCTCATTCTTTTTCTGAGGATATTACTCACACCTATTCTTCAGAAAGTGGATTTTCAAAACTTGAGGCTTTTTTCCCCTTCACAGTATATTCTGATACTGAACTACACCAAAACTTGAGCCAGCAGTGCCCCGACAGACAGGAAGGCCCCCGTGTCCAGGGGGGATCAGGCTCAGCATCACAGCCGGGCAAGGGAGGGGATTGTCCCGCTCTGCTCTGCTCTGGGGCGGCCTCAGCTCCAGTGCTGGGGGCAGTTTGGGTGCCACAACACAAAAAAGACACTGAGCTGTCAGAGAGCGTCCAAAGGAGGCCATGAGGATGGCGAAGGGTCTGGAGGGGAAGCTGTTTGAGGAGTGGCTGAGGGCACTCGGTCTGTGCAGCCTGGAGAGGAGGAGACTGAGGGGAGAGCTCACTGCACTTACAACTTCCTTGTGAGGGGAACAGGAGGGGCAGGCACTGATCTCTGCTCTGTGGTGACAGTCACAGGACCCAAGGAATAAACATGAAGCCGAGTCATGGGAGGTTTAGGTTGGATATTAGAAAAAAGGTTCTTCACCCAGAGGGAGGTTGGGCACTTGAAGTTGCTCCCTAGGGAAATGGTCACAGCACCAAACCGGAGAGAGTTCAAGAAATGTTTGGACAATGCTCAGGCACATGGTATGATTCTCAAGATGTCTTGCATAGGGCCAGGAGTGGGACTCAATTATTCTTGAGGGTCCCTTCCAACCTACATATTCTATGATTCTGTTTATGAAAACTATCTTTCTGCAGATTCGTGCCTTCCGAACACAGAAATACTGGTTTCTTTCAGCAGCTTATCGTAACTGCTGTCTTTCACTGTCTTGATATAAAATACGGGACCATTGCACAATGCAGTCAACTACTAAATGCAAACCTTGCTTTCTAATGCCAGAATTATAGCCTTAGCAGAGAAAGTAAATTATCCAGAAAAACATGAGCAAAGGAGTGATTTAAAAAATAAATGCTTTTCAAAGGCAGCTCCTATACAGAAAGTCCAGACAGCCCCTCTCTACTCTTCTGATACCAGGCAGATGGTGTGAGTGCCAGGTGTCTGCTCTACACTTCTATTAGATACAATAAATAATACACAACTGATGCATAATATTAGTTTCATTCTGTTCCTACTTACTTAAGACTGCACTGCATGCATTACCTTATCTCTAGTTGAATGCAAAACATCTGCCCAAACCCATCACTGGAGACTGAATTAAATTTCCTTGACAGTAATATTATTATATATGCAGCATGTATACCTTGTGCTGTCTTTTCTATTTTCTGTCTTAAGCATCTTGGAAATGTAAAAGAAATTCAATTTGTTGCCTACTCAAATACTTTCTACCAAATAATCTAATGGGTCAAACCATGTGATAAATGGTAATGTCTCTTTCTTTTGTCAGTCCTCTGACACAAACCAGAAAACAAAATACAGCCCACATAACAAAACCAAGGCATTGTTTCTCAAATAGCATGTCTCATTAGCAGAAATTTTACTTTGACATACTCCTGAATTCTCATTTCCTTATAGTATAATTACATATTCAGCGAAAGTGATACACTTCTACTATTTTTGGGAAACTATCTTGCACAAGCAAAGGATAATTAAAAGTAGTGCAGCATTTAACACAAATGAAACCAGAAAGGATCACATTTGAACGGTCACAAGGGAAAACTGCCAGACTGCTGATGGCTATGAGAGTCTTGAAAAGTGGTCATTAAGCAGAGACGAAAGGTGAATGAAGTAGATGAAAATGGCCTATATAAATTAATTTACATGACTTCCAATAAAACTTCAACAGTATACCTTGTGCCTTTGGGGAGAAGGCATTAGTTCTCGCAAAACCATTATGCAATGAAATCAGCAGACCTTCCTGATGCATGAGCATGACCTTCCTGACAGAGGGGTCTGGCGTAAGTCATGGAACCTGTGCTGGTTTTGGGCCAGGTAAACTTAATTTTCTTCACAATGGCCAGTAAGGGGCTGTCTTCAGGATCTGTGCTGAACACAGGGTTGATAATATAGTTTTGTTATTGTGAAGTACTGAGTCCTGAACAAGAGGCCCTGAGTCAAAGCTGACCCCTAGATGAACCTTGCAACCAAATGTTAAATGATATTTGTATCTGCTCATTAGCAAAATATGCATGATCATTAGTATTATGATATTTGTATCCCCTCATTAGTGCAATATGTAGTGGTAAGAATGAATTTATCTTTCTGTGTTTAGAGGCCAGACAAGGCCATGAAATCAGACATCTGGCCTCGTTTGGAGATGCATAGTCAAAGCCAACTCCCAGCCAAGGTTCCTCCTTGAGCCCTGGCTAAGCTTTGCGTAGAACCCAAGAGGAGGATGAAACCAGATGTTCCACACTAGGAGTTATGTGAGCTTGTTTGTTACACAGTAGAAAAGCCAACCTCTCTCACAGTAAAGATGGAAACCTCACTTACAAGCGGATGCACCATGTAGGATTTTCCAGTTACCACGAGTGGCTCTCCCATCTCTCACTGTGACCAGGGCTCCCGAGTTCATGCGTGGATCTGGATGTTGGTAAACTATTAGGGTAAACAGTGATGTACCTTTCTTACTCCACTCACTGTAGGCAATCATTTTAAATGCATTGCTTAGCTTATCCTTTTGTCATTCTTTGCAGTGTCGGACTATAGTAAATTACACTTTCATAAAGTTGGAATGTTTGGAGTGATGGTGTTTGTCTGCCCAAGCAGGCATTACACATGATGGGGCCCTGCTGTCCTGGAGATGGCCTGCCTGGGCGAAGCAGTGAAATAATTCCTTGTTTTGCTTTCCTTGTGTCCATGGCTTTTTTTTTTTCCCTATTAAACCACCTTTATCTCAACTCATGAGTTTTTCATCTTCTGATTTTTCAACTTCTGATTCTGTCCCCAGTTTTGCTGGTGAGAGAGTGAGCAAGTGGGTGTGTGAGGGTCGGCTGCTGGCTGGAATGAAATCATGCCTAGGTCCAGCCCTCCCAGCTGCTGGTTGGCTGTGAGGAGGCTTTTACACCAGCCAGTACTGCAGACTGCTGCTCAGCCCCGTACCAGAAACACTTTTCCTGGGATACCAGACCTGAACAAAAAATGCAAGACCACAGGAAACTACACATACAAACTGTAATGTATAATTCTGACAATCCACAAAAACCCCAGAGGAATGTTAGGCTCCTCCACACAAAAGCCCTGGTGCCCCTTGCACAGCCAAGATGTTCCCACCTACTAGCCCTCACCCCCTATTAAGTCTACCAAAAGCTTCCCTAATTACATGAAAAGATTTGTGTGCTACCATCAAGGCAACCCTGTGTGTCCTGAAAGCCTTCCTACTAACTTCCCAAGCCAGTCCCCAAACTTTGATAATAACATCTGTGGGGGCCAGAGCAGAGTTTCATTTAAGCAAAGTTTCCTTCCTCCTCACAGGAGTTTCAAGAGCATGCATATGTTCCTCCTTCTTACTGAGGAGTCCCTTCTGAAGGATGATGGGTGCCCTGGTCACCCTGATTTTTTCTAAAGAGCAACAGTCTCCAAAAAGTAAAAAAACAAACAACACACAAACAATCACCAGCTCAAGTGAGAAAAAAAAGACTGGAAACCCCCTTGGAACATATTAATGAAAATCATTGCCCAGTGGAGCAAGCAAATTTATCATCCAGCATCGCACAATGTAAGCAAGTAGTGAAATTCACAGGTGGAAGTAGACAAGCAAAGAGATTGAACAGCTGATGTCTGTATGGGCTCGTTCAGACTTTCTGCTTTTTCATCGTACTGGGACAGTGGTAGCGCATCAACAGTACTGAACTAAAACACAACAATTTGCTTTGCTCTCACCTTGTTGAAAGGCATATTCCTGGTTCCCTGTGTGAATCTCACAGCTGCGGACAGGGCACCAACCTCAGGGCAAAGGCACAAGGGGAACTGCCGCAATAAGGGAAACAAATGCCATACTCTGAAGGAGCAACTTCTTCTCCACAGGGAAAAAAAAAAATCATTGATCCCAAAGGGTCAGTCCTGAGACTTTAAAATACACACATACATGATGGATTCATACCTCTTTGTTTCATAAATCCTGCTGAAGTGGTTCCAGATTTTTACTTCCCCCATCTTTACAGTATTATCCCATGTAAATACTCCTATGCCAGTTAAATGATGTGTAAACTAAGCTAATCAAACACAGCCAAACTGTTTAATCAGTATCCAGGAGGTCAGGAGAGGTGACACAGTTTTAGAGATGAGGAAAGATGTCACTTAGCTTTACAAAGTTGACTGTCCAACAGGAAAGCACTGAATGTTAACACACACAAACACAAAATGCAATGGTTAATCATGCATATCTTTGAAATATGGATCTGAGCTGCTATCCTTCTTTGACTCCTGGCTAGACCAAAACAAATTTTGGCCATTTTTATGCAACTCTTCAAATGCCTACAGCAAACACAGCATGTTAAAGCAGATGCAGCATATTGAAGAGAGCTCAGTTTAAGTGCAGAATGTTACTTGCAAATATGAGGCTGGGTGAATAACCAGCCTTCATATAAATTGCTTGCTGCTGTATTTCAGTAATGCTCCACTATATCATGGGGCTGTTCCAAAGCATGACTTATTTGCGATGCTTAGTACAATATATTCTCTTGGGGTCAAAAACAAATGGTAAATCCAAATGTACAAATTTTTTTTCCTCTGCCAGGCCACATTTTTTCTTCCATACATGTGAATGCCTTGCTAAGAAAGGCTCCTGTATTTTGCTATACTGAAATCAGTCTCATCATTTCAGAATAGATTATTAACCTGAGGAAAAAAGCTAACTGAAGGGTAGGCTATTTGGGGAAAAAAAAAAAAACAAACAGGAAAAAATACTTAGAACTTAATTATCTAGTAAAACTTGCAAGCATTAATTGACTAGTGTTTCTATTTCTGAGAGGTTAACTCACCTGTATTTTGCTGTATAGTACCCTAATGTCTAATATGTTACAGGAATGAGCCCTCAGAATCTTTATGGTGAGGCAAAGGGAAAAAAAAATCTACCTTCTGTGTTTATACATATTACATATATAATTTTCCGGCCTTGTTCACTCTCCCCCACAATAAGTAACTTCTGTTACTCAAATCAAGACAAATTTGTGAAAACAGAATATCTGACCCAGTTCTGCCTGGCCAAAAAAATCTTTGTCACCAATATTTCAGTCAAATCACACTGCCTGTTCAGCAAACACTTGGCACTGTGACTTATTTTTAGGCTGATGCCAAACACCAGGTCAGACAAAATGGGTGGAATACTACATTGCTTGTTTGATTTGTAATATTGAGTTCACAGAAAATTTGTCATTTTTGGGGTTCTTAGCTGTACACTCCTATGAAGCGAACCTGTGTGAAGAAAACGGGATTTAATTGGAAGAAGTTGTGGACATAAGTTATTTGCATTAGGGTTTTTTGCATGTCTTGGTTTGGAGGCACTAATTTTAATTTTGTAAAAAGGACCTACACAGAAATGTGACTTGAAATCTAGAAGATTTGGAAAATATCCACCTGACAGTGGATACTTAATAATAAATTGTTATAAACACAAAACACAACACTTCTTTTTAAATTGCTTATTTCCACAATAGTTACAGTAATAGTATTTTTGGAAATCAGAGATGGAAATGTTAAACTTGAGTGGTTTGAAATTAAGTCATCAGCACTCATCAAGTCTTGTAAAATTGCTAGGATACGCATATCTGGCAGAGACTATGCCAACCACTTTATGGAACAGCTTCAATTGCAATTTACTGGTTACACAATAAATGTTTGCCTCCTGAGTTTAAAAAAATTAATGCTGGCACTGTAAGAGTTCAGTTTTAAAAAGCACACCCTTGTTTTTATAGTTACAGATCAGAAAGTTAAAAAAAAAAGAGAAACCAAACATCAGTCTTTCCCCTAAAAGAGCTAAAAAAAGACAGTATGAAATCTAAATTTTGAACAGGATATACTCACTTTCCTCATTAAACATGAAAAAAAAAAAAAGACTATAAAAAGCTTTCAGTTACAACAAAATCTGAGCAAATATTTAACCTCAGAGTATAGAGTGGCATTACCTGGTATGACTGCAGACTGCCATGGGGGACAATCCACATGATGGAAAACAGAAAACATTCCACTGCATGAATAGTTGGGCATCTTCCGTACAAAGCTGGCTCAACAGCAATGATCAAAATCCCCCAGATAAAAAA
>VZTB01006780.1:0-17025 GCA_013397245.1 Thryothorus ludovicianus | reverse complement strand
CACAGGGCACAGGGCACAGGGCACGGGCACAGGGCACGGGCACAGGGCACAGGGCACAGGGCACAGGGCACGGGCACAGGGCACGGGCACAGGGCACAGGGCACAGGGCACAGGGCACGGGCACAGGGCACGGGCACAGGGCACAGGGCACAGGGCACAGGGCACGGGCACAGGGCACGGGCACAGGGCACAGGGCACAGGGCACAGGGCACGGGCACAGGGCACGGGCACAGGGCACAGGGCACAGGGCACAGGGCACGGGCACAGGGCACGGGCACAGGGCACAGGGCACAGGGCACAGGGCACGGGCACAGGGCACGGGCACAGGGCACAGGGCACAGGGCACAGGGCACGGGCACAGGGCACGGGCACAGGGCACAGGGCACAGGGCACAGGGCACGGGCACAGGGCACGGGCACAGGGCACAGGGCACAGGGCACAGGGCACGGGCACAGGGCACGGGCACAGGGCACAGGGCACAGGGCACAGGGCACGGGCACAGGGCACGGGCACAGGGCACAGGGCACAGGGCACAGGGCACGGGCACAGGGCACGGGCACAGGGCACAGGGCACGGGCACAGGGCACGGGCACAGGGCACAGGGCACAGGCACAGGGCACAGGGCACAGGCACCGGGCGTAGGGCACAGGGCGCAGGCTGTGTGCCACCGCACACCGCACATGCCCCACGTCAGGCGGCGCAGTCCGAGGCTGAGCACAGCGCAGGACAATGATGGACACCCAAGGGACATCCGCCCCTCCCTCGCCAGCGGCATAGGGCAGCAGACGCCCCCGGGGGACTGAGGCGGGACGGAGTGAGGGTCACCGTCCCCTTCTGTGAGGAAACGATCAACGGGACTGTGTTCCCTGCGTTGCTGTGGGCAGGACTGAAAACAAGGAGATGCATGCGTGTGAAACAGGGATGTCACGGTCAGGAACACGTTCTCAACTGACATAAAATAATGTAATTCTCATTATTCTTATGGAGGTCTGTTGACTTGCAGCACTTCAGCTACTCAAAGTGGGTGTGTCCAAACAGCTGCTACTTTGTTGTTTTGTGCTGATCTAGAAATACACGATTTACTGTTACTTTTTTTTTTTTTTAATAGGTATCTGGCATGAGGTGTTAATTTTATGTGGACTATATACATACACATGAACATATCTGCACACACGCTGTGCCTGCATGTAAGACAATAAAAACTGCAATGTGTGTGTTGTGAAAACCTAATTTGCTTGCAACAAGAGACTCTGTCAACAAAATTACTCATATTGGGATTTTTTTGCAATTAATCACAGGAGGGCTCACTGTGTGCCTGCAGCATTTTCTTTCTGGGTGTTGGTTCTCCCACAATAAGCAAGGCACATGCCAAAGCAAAATCTGCTCATCTCCTCAGTTGGACTTTTTTCACCCTGCATCACTCCAGAAGGAGACAGGCCTGGCTATCAGCCTTCCAAGCTGGCTGCTTCATGGCCCAGAGGTTTCCTCTCCTCATCTTCCTTATGCCAACATTTGCAAAACTTGAATGGGCTAACACATGCTACTAGCTATGATGGCAACAATGCTTACACAAGAGTATAATGGAGGCAATCTGGAACTGTATTCATGCCAAAAGTAGTGCTCTTTCCAGAACTGCCTGTGAGGTGGCAGGGGAATTTGGTAGTCGCATTGCCTAGGGAATATTGCCATCCCTTCTACTATGGTTATTTTCAGTGTCATAGTCATGTTGCTGCTACCAGCAGAGGTCTATAATATTTAAATAATCAAGGTTTCAGTAGTAGACTCCTAAAGATGAAGAACCCTAATGGAAGGAGTATTCCAGGGAGTAAAAGGAGAGTCTGCCTCTATCCATCATGATCAAATACATGACACCCTGCTTTCACATCTCACTTTTAAGGCAGGAACCTGTAGTCAAAGCAGAAAAAGACCACAACCTTCCTGGACTCTGCTGTGCTCACAAAATCTCACCAGGGACAGGATTGGTCAGATTTTCAGGAATATGCCCCCACAGTACTACACAGGGTATCAAACACACCTCCTGGGTCAGAGGCTACATGGGTTGTACTGGTTGAAACCAGTGCCCTGTTCGCCTCTGAGATGGGGCTGCTGAGCTGCCTTTTCAAGACCAAATAGTTACACTTTCACATATGACAATACTGAACTCCTGAAGGGGAGGACTGCCTTCCAAAAAACACTTTCTGAGAGCATTATAATCAAGCACATTATCAGCAGTCATGAAGCACAAGGGGCTTGCTCTTCACTCTTGGTCTTCAGTCTTGATCACTCCTTGGCATTCTTTTTGTTTGTTCTTGTCTACTTCTGTCATGCTCTTTAGTGGCCACAAAACAAAGTAGCCTTCAAGCTACCCTCCTCCCACCTTCTCCCCCACCTCTTTCTTCTCCTTCTTCACTTCTTCATTGTTAGGAGCAGCCACAGGTCAATTCAGTATCTGCACTCATTAATTAAAAAGTGTGCAGATACAAACCTCCCACGAACCTCTGACATGGTTGCTTGGTTATTGTGCCCTGTTTTCATTATATGGTGCTACACAGGGCTGCAATTGCATCACAAAACTTTCTCTTTCACATCATATGCTCTGTCAAAGAGCTCAGCTAAGCCTAGTACTTCATTACCAGCACGGAATTGTGGTTCTGGGTGAGCCCACTTTAGCCCATTGCCTCTGTTAGTAACTGCACTGGGAGGGCAGTGATTGTGTGCACTGATGTTCCCAAGTAAGAAAAGGTTTTCTCCAGGAAGGGAAGCTGCTAGTATTGACGTGACAGGATTGTGCTGGCTGCTGCAGGGTGGACAGACAGAGAGACTGTCCTGCCTCTGCAAAGCTGAGAGACTGCTGTGGTGAGGAGTTATTGCTGGCCATTTCTCCTTCTATTCCTCACTTGGAATAAAACACGTCCAGGCAGACATCTGACTTGGCTGGTATGGACACCTGCTGGAGGTGCTGAGCATCTCTCTATAGATGGTCCACATGTCCAGGTAAGGCAGCAGGGTTCTGTCATTAATGCAGTAGGCTGAGAAAGAAGCTGTATCACACCCTCATTGCAGAACTAGCATGGATTTTATTCTGTGATCTCTGGCAACTCACTAACCCATGCACGATGACCCTTCATCAGCCATAGCAGGCTGTGTGACAAGGATGAATTATCTCACTCCAGATACCAGTGCCAGGAAAGCTAGGGCTCATGGCACTCAGTGGAAGCTCGTGTTCTCCCCTCCAGTTTTCCTGGGTAGCCTGCCATGCCGTTAACACCTATGCCACCAGCAGACCAAAAACAATGGGCAAAAGCAAAAGCATCCTAAATCCCACAAGAACTGACCCTTCTGCAGAAAAACACTGGCTGTGAAATAGGGTGTACAAGCTGCCAAACAGGAGGGAAAAGAATCACCATTCTCCTGTTTGGGAGCACCTGACTGTCTGCTTGAAGGGAGGCACAAATGTTCCGGGAAGTATCAGCAACATCAAAGAGATGATACCACTGCACAGAAAACGTGCAGACACCAAGTGACCACGTGGCTTTGTTGTGAACTGCTCAGCTTCACCAGCAACCCTCCAGCACCACATGAGCAGAAGCAGAGCAAAGCTTGGCTTTTTCCAGGGATGTCCTCCACGAGATAAAATGTGAAGCAACTGGCCAGTTCCCCTTTTGTTCCGGATTGACGGGAGAGCTGGATTCTGCTGAGTGCTTTGTTTTTGCTGCCCAGCTCTACCCTTCATTCCACCCAGGCAGTGAGGAAGCTGTCACATTCCTGCAGCCTTTGCCCTGACCATGCTTGCTCTCTCTTGAGCTGGGTGTGCCCACACAGGCTCTCCCTCAGCCCCCACCACCAGTGTGAGCCTGACCTGGTGCCAGAAGCTTTGCCAGCTGAAACACTAAGGTGAAACACCACCCCATGTGAAATCCTCCAGCCCTCAAAGCAGGAGGAAAGCTGGCCTGGGAGGGGATGAACATGCTGGAAGACAGAAAATTAGAAAATACTTCTGTTTCTAGCAGAAAGCTGACCATACACTAAGGACCTACCACTAGAGTAGCTGGGACAAGAATGAAAAATGAGAAAGGCCAACAATGATCTGTTAGATCAGATATAGGTTTGAAATCAGAACTGATTGTGTCACAGGAAGAAGGGCAGGATCAGGCCACTGCTACAACAGACTTTTTTATTTGCAGCAGTTCCCCACAGATTGCCATTAGCATGTCTGCTCCAAGGGCTGCTCATCATGGCTAGAACCAGCCAAACGTAGATCATGAACTAGTTTTTAAAGGTGTGTTTCTCAGAGGGACCAAAGTAGCTCCTGCCATGCAAAAAGTTAAGCTGGAACCACTTTTGAGTCAGGAAAAATTCCTGACACAACAAATAACTTCCTGAAAAAGGCAGCCCTTTGGAAAAGCAGTATAAGTTAAAAGATTCATCTTCCTTTTTTAGACTTCATTTGTCATGACCCAAGCAAGACTTTACCCCAATAGTTAGATGAAGCATGGAGAGAGTAGTATCTGGAAGGTTCAAGAAAGTCCTAGAAGAGCTCAGTGCCTGGCCAAACCTTGTGGTGTCCCACACTGCCTCTTCCTCCTCTTTAACACTGTGAGGAAAGTCTGTTTCAGGCAGCCTTCCAACATGCAGGCAGACAGATGGTTCTTCACTGAGGCTTCCTCCACCACAACATCTGTTGCAAAGGAATGAGAACCAAAAATCTGGGGAGCCAGCTTCCCACCCCAAAAACCTGTATGTCAGTCTGGAATACTGCAATCCCCTCTCAGAGAACCGAGCATGAGCTAGACCCATCTAGCTGACACACTTATCTGGGTGAAAGGGCTTGGTGAGAAACAGATCTGCAGGTCAGTATTAATGGGCTGGCTCCCTCGTGAGACATCAGTGTTCTGGTAGGGCAGACCAACAGGTGGGTCTGTGGGGCAGTGCAGCTTACAAATACCCAGCTCACAAACACGAGGCCTCAAAGTCAATGACAGAAGGTGGGTGGCAATTTCCTCCATGACTGCAGGGGGTCAAATGGTCTGACTTGCAGAGGAATGGTATGAGTGGAGCTAGGGTATAACAACATACACCTGGGCTACTGGTGGTTAGTAAATAAGGAGTCCTTCTCTCATGACTGCGCAGAGGGCTTTGAATCCCTGTGTCTTCAGTAGCAATGTAGCAGAGCTGCACTGGTGTAGGCAGGGTCAGAATGAAAGCCATTAAACACCTCTTTGGATACCAGCTTTCAGGCACTGAACTAGTATGCTGCTAATGGGAAGTTCCTTGGAATATTGCAAATAAATATGGAAGTGAATAAGTTGCTTGTCTGTTGGGTTGTTGTTTGATTTTGTTGTTGTTGTTGTTATTGTTTGTTTTGGGGTCGGTTTTTTTCAGGTTTCTTGTACAAAACATTGGAACTGTTATGTTTGAAAAACAAATTCATTTACTAAGGCTAGGCAAGGCAGTATCAGAACATGATCCAATTGTTTAAGAGTGGTCCTTAAAGAGGAAGATCAAGCAGGTAACTTCTCCCTCACACTCCACAGCTTCTCTTTATGTAAGGAAAAGTTTTTAAAGCAGAATCTGTTGAAATATCATATCTACATTCCGGGAATATCTGTAATTAAATACACACTATTTTAAAGCAAAGTACTGCTAGTTATTTTGCCCTTCACTTATCCGCCAATCCAAAAATTACTTGTGGGTGGCGCACTACATGATGCCATAAGATTTTATTACTTTTGGAGAAAATTTCAGAACAAACCCTCTTTTAGTAGACCATGGTCCTTCAACTCTGTTGGTCATACCACAGCATCTAGTTGTAATCTGCTCAGCAGTATTTCAACACTTGTAATCCTGCTTTTAACAATGACCCAACATCCCTGCTCCATAGGTCAGAAACAAGGGCACTACAAGGATCCATAAGAGAGGAAGGCATTTTTCATTCTGGGATACTAATGGGATACAAGCCCACAAGGAGCCTGATTCAAACAGAAAAGCTTGAGGAGAGTAGTCTACTGCCCCAGTCGTCTGGACTGCTGGCAATCCTATAAAGGATTACTAGGATAGATGTTGCAAATACTGCTATGCCTGTCCACGGCAGGGTAGATTTACATAAGTGCATAAGCAGGCATTTTTCTGGTCATGTAGGTAACACTAGGCTGAATTAAAAGAGGTGACCAGGCAAAAAGTGTCCTGAGCTTGTTTCTGAAGTAGAAAGTTGTGTGGAACAACCTAAAGAGCGGGGATTCAGCCATCACAGTGCACTGTAAAGGTTTTGTCTTTTTCCAGGAATCACTGATTACCAAAAAACTCCTACCCTTCTCAAACTCCCTTTGGAGGTTCAACACCCAGCCTATAGCACATATGAGGGCATGCTCATTTTCCTTTGGACATCCTGAAGGAACGTGGGGGAGCACTTCATGTGGGGGAGTAAGCACCAGTACTAAAGACCACCCAACTCACAGTCAATGGATTTGTTACAACTGCAGTTATTCATCAACTCTAAAAAAAAAAAGAAAAAAAGAAAACCAGCACAACAAAATACCTAACATTAGGTCAGAGCTATGATCAAAGTGAGTTAGTGTGATTGATGAAATGCAAAGCAGATAAAAACTTATGAAAGTTTAGAGGCATGGTAATGCCTAGGAAAAACACCCAGCCTTTAGGTCACTTCTAAATTTTCCTGCCCTCTTTGGGGCAGCTAACAACCTGACAGAAGAAAACCTATTAGTTTTCTCCACTGAGAACCTCAGATTGTCATATTAGGCAGTCGCCTTTCCTTCACACGTGCATGATGGTGAAGAAAGAAGGGCAGACATCACAAAGATACTTCACATTTACATTCAAGCATATCAGAGCAGAACTAACTTTCTGCTGGTCCTTCCTTTGTTAGTTTTGTTACTAGGCTGTAACTAACAATTGGTGTTAACATAGAAAAAGTATATGAAGATCAGTCCACTAGGTGCCTTTGGAAATTCTATACTGCTTCTCAAGAGGCTTGAAACACCCTTGAGAATCCAGTCTGTGTATATTCAGTATTGTATTAAATTCCTGTGGGTTTTAGTGGAACAGGATATATGTGTGGCAATAGCAGGTGAGTGTCAGCTCTTGCATGAAATATACAGGTAAAGAAGAGCAATTTAAACAAAAGCCCAAATAATGAGTATGGAAAAAGTGTGTAATAACAGCTCAACAAGAAACCCACTTGAAAGCAAGCGGGAGACTTGGCACTACAAGTCTTGTGCTAATTATATGAGGGAGATTTGTCTGAATGTACAGTGTGTAATTTCTCTGTATAGGATAAGGATGAGTTGTTTCTGTCTAAGAAACCACGATGCTTTGGTCTCCAGCTTGTGGCCTCAAGTTATTCCCTAATGTCCTTTAAAACACAGAGAGTGGCTTTAAAACATAACTGTATCAATGTCTTCACCCACTCACACTGTGACTTCTCAGGCTCACAAAAGGGGGTGGCTCTCTGCAAATGACATATGAAGGCTGTAGCAGACTTGCAGTGTATCCATTCCAGTTCCACTCAATTCTGGGCTGTGAGGGCAGAACTCCTATTTTACAGGGTGCCTTAAAGAGCTCACAGTGCAAACACAAAAAGATGGAGGGTGGAGAAAATCTTTTCAATGACAGGAATGGAATCATGAAGGAGCTGAGTCGTGGTTCTGCCACAGAAATCCTGGGGCTATTTCTAGCCTTTCATGCAGTTGCCCAACTGTAACAAGCTGACAACAGAGTCTCATATGTTGTGTCTTTGGGGGGATCTCCTTTTCTTCAAAGAGAAGAAAATAACAGCAGAGAAGGTTGTAAACATTAAAATGGGGCATTATTTACTTAAGGTATCTGACTGTCACTGTCAGAGGAGCATTTATTCCTCTGGAAAAGAAAATAACCAACTGAGCCAAAGTTTCCTCCCAAGGTTTCTGGTTTGAGACAACCATGGTATTGCTTTCTTCCCTCCCTTTTTGGCCTGGTAAATTTCAAAGTTTGAGAGACCTGTTTCAGTGAATAAATGCAACCTAAATACTGCTTTTACAGTAAAGTCTGGATCTCAAAATTCCCCTCTATCATATTCAGTTGTCTTATAGAAATAGTAAGCTATATATAAAGAAATAGCAGATACATCCTTCTGGAGAAAATATTATCAATAGTATGAAATACATTTCTTGGTGAAAAAATTCTATCACACTGATTTTGTGTTATTTGTTCACTCAATACTACATCTCACACAAACTCACAAAGTTGTGACACAGATCGTGAATGAAGATAATGATCTTGTATTTATCTCCTATCCTGCTAAAACTTTAACGACTGATGAAAAGGTCTGCTCTCAGAGTTGTTGCTCATGCCACGTGGCTCCTATCAGTGGGAGAAAGTGAGAACAGAGAAACAAGCTCAAAATTACTGCTCACATTTAGGAAATTCGATAGAACTCACTTTTCCTTCCTTGCTTCACTTTCTAGTGAGGTAATAAAGCTAGAGCTCAAGCATGCCATGCCAAAAGAGTGTGAACACTTTTCTGCCTCCTTGGCTGTTAGGTTCTAATGTGTAGGCTTCCCAGTCCAGCCTTGTGATCACAATTTCATTGCATAAATCCTCTTTTAGCACTGAGTAGCAAACAGCAGACGTATCAACTACTGCACATAGACACACACAAGTGTCTTCACCTTTGCAAGGCCAAGGGCCTTCTGTGCACCCTTGAGTGCTCAGCTATCACTTGCTGCCCTGCAGCCTTCCACCCGAACTACAGTGTCAGTCTCCCTTCTCCTTCCTATGCTCTTGGCCTTCCACTTGCAAGTCTCAGTAAACTCTCATAGAAAGCAATTGTTCATAGCTCAAGAATCTCATCTTTCTTCCCTTTGTTTTTCCTATCTGTTTTGTAACTTTAGTTTGTATTAAGGGGAAAAGCAAGAGTTAGCAAATAGACAAGTAGAGAGCACTCATGTAAATAATCTGTAAGCATTACCAAACATAAATATGCACAAAGTGGAGTTACTGACACACACCACCCGTGACTGTTTAAATGTGATCCTGTCAGCACTGACAGCATCATATACACGAACAATCAAGAGGTAGCTTGGCTGGGTCCTAATGCCAAGGGCAGAGTTGACAGAGGAGAAAGCCTGACACCAGTAATTATAGTCACTTTCCTCGTCTTCACTGCTTGCTGACTCTGGAAAGGACACATTTCTGGGGACCATATTGCTTCACTTCTTGGCGGGCCACTTTGGCTACTTGTCAGGCACTTCCTTCTCTTTCTATTCTTTTACCCCGACAGTAATTTCAAGCTGATGTCAGTGAACTTCACTGACAAAATTCTATGCAGGTAAACTCGTCTCAAGAGGTGTGGTGATACTGTCCCCAGACAGTTGAAAAAGTCTTATTCTCAGCCCCTGGTAGAAATGGTGGGAAACAGAGCTACAGCCCACCCCAGTAAAAGATACCGACTCCGTGTCTTATTGCTTAAGCTAGTTATATTTAGTTACTTAGAGCTTAACTTTGCTATACAAAGCATCATCTTATTCTAGGACAGAATGCTGCATAGAACTAAGATTAAGCAAGACTCCACTATATAGATGATGGGTTACATGGACATTATATGAAGATTCACTGGGTTTGAGATTTGTCAAATTTTAAGCGTTCAGGCTAACACTCTACCAAACCAAGTCTCTCCCTAAAACATTACTCTCATCAACAATTTCAGTGTTTCAAATACAGTCCTGGTGCTCTGTTATTTAGAAATATGCACCCTCCCTCATTCCTGCTCTGGAGCAGGGACTTTATATCAGGAATGAGGAAAGCGAGATAAGAGGCTGAAAGGTACAGACACAGATTTTTAAGTTGCTGCAAACCTGCTTACCTCACCCTACCCTACATTTCATCAGAAAAAGGTCTCGGTGCCCTTTGGCGAGTCCAGCGCCTGACCAAGTCTGCCGCGGCCGGGCAGCGGAGCAGGCTGGGCAGAGCCCGGCGCCGCGGGGAGCGCCCATCAGCCCCGCTCCGGTGTGCCGCCTGCTCCCTCTGCCGGCACCGCCCGCTTCAAACTCCGGCGGAGGACCTGGAACTGCTCAGCAGACGCAAGAGAAGCCATCAAAACAGAGCCCTTGAGCAGAAGAGGGTCACACTTCCTTCGCAGTACGTTGAGCCATCAGTCCCGCCCACTAGTGTCAGCAGCCTGCAGATCCGTGTCTCTCTTATGCACGTCTTGGAGATGTTCCCTTCATTTTTTGTCCCCTAAAAAACCTGGATCTTTCTCTCCAGTTACTCAAAGTTTCTTTAGTCACTTCATTTTTATGGGCCCCAAAAATCTGTGAAGGGAGCAATAGAGTAAAAAGAAACATACTTTTGACCGCATGTAAAAATCCTCTGCAGAAGGCAAATATCTGCAATAATTCCCCTACTACAGTATCCACTATAGGTCTTGTCCTAAAAGTGCACAGTGGACTTTTTCAATAGTTCAAGATCATCAGCCTTTTCAAATAACGTCTGATAGGGGTGGTAAATTCATACAAGCTTTGTGAAACCAGTACAGGACAAAGAAATACTGATTGTCTCCCAGTCAGAGGAAAAGTTAATGCTAACTTTGGCTCTTACAGTATGCTGCAAACATGCTGTGCATCCCCTAATCATGGGAAAAGAACTCATATGTCCTTAGACATCAGGTAATTTAAAAATGAGAAAACATTATAGCTAATAAGGTTTACATCTCACAGTGACACAGAACAGTCTGCAGTCAGAAAAAAAAAAAAAAAAGAAGAGAAAATAAAAAAAGCTGTTCTTGAACCACCACAATTTTGGGACATAATTGTTCTCTTAAGCCTTACAGCAAGTTATTTTAAAAAGGCATGTTTGCTGTTGGGTATTATAATCAACCTGAGTTATGATTTCTGTAGCAATTACAAAATCTATTGATCTTATTCTGCATCAGCAAAAAATGAGGACTGGTGTTTTAAAACAGCATTGTCGTTAAGACCAGGATTCTGCTAGTGTTCAAAATTTAACTATAGCAGCATGTTTTCCAGACTCAGTGTTAGCATCGTATCACCTTTAATACTAGAATTTCCTGAATGGATTTAGCTTCTCTAAAACAAAGAAATAGAATCATCAGAAAATTAAAAGGACCTGGATATAGGCTGTGCACAGGAAAGAGTAATATCCCTACAGTAAGATTTTTGAGTGTTTAATGAATTCTGGTTTGGAATATACTTCATAGTTTTATCCACATGGTAAAAATGCTAAAACAGAATCAGTGATTTAATATCATACACTTCCAATATCTGAATTTAATAAAGTATTTCCATACATCCGTATCTATCTTTATTTCACAATATTGAAGCAATTTGCTCTAAATGAGGAGGCTGATTAATAGAAGCAGAACTTACTTTTCCAGTCTATCTGTAAAGACATCTCTGAAGATTTGATTACAATGATTAACTTAATGGATAACTTCTTTTTTTTTTATGATTAATCTGTTGTCTTCTGACTCCATTTTGAAGCCTGTTACAGAGGGTTTGGACCTGTTTTGTGTGTTTGGAAATCACACTTACGAAGAAGTGTAGCAATTTAAAATTATGAAAGTTCTGACATTACCTTCTGTCTAACACTGCTTAACCAGTAAATATGTTTTCTGGAGCGAGAAAACATTCTGCAAGAAGAACAAATTACATCAGATGTTGTATCCTGTTACTTAATGAAATTATTAGATTATGACTCACTCAACTAAGAGAAGACCATATGACTCCAATCTCTAGGGGCAGATGAAACAAATCAGGTTATTTTCCTACTGAGTCCTCCTGGAAAAAGCAGCACACATTTAGGAAATCCTGCTCAGACATTTGCAGAGCATAAGTCCAACACCTTGATGGGATTCTTGCTGAAGATACACTGGCTGCTAAAGTGTCAGTACTCGCTTAATAAAAGCAGTGTAACCTTTTGCACCCTCCCTGTCCACAGGACACAGGAGTGCAGAAAAACCCAAGCAGTTCTTGCCCGCACTTTGCCTTGAGCCACAAAAAGCTCCCGCAATCCCAGATCACAAAGCGAGAAGCCGCTCTGCTCCCCCATCAGCAGAGCTTTTTCTGGGCCCCGGTACCTGTGTCCCTTGACAAAGGCCTGCGTCCCTCACCTGTGAACATTTTCACAAAGTCCGCGCTCGACATGCTCATAACCACATCAGCTGCCACAGGAGGCTTTCCGAAGCCAGCGCTGCCACCCTTGCTCTTCAGGTCAATATACCAAGTGCCTCCACCTTCACCTGCACACAGCGAAACGAGGTGAGAAGGCAGCAAAGAGCGCTGTGCCCTCCCTCTCTGTTGCCCCCGCCAGACGGCCGCACCGATGGCGTTTGCCGCGGCTCCTGGCGCTCCGCACGCTGCCGGATGCTCTCTCTGCGAGGATTCCCCTCTCGTCCCCCGCGACGCCCCAAGCACCAGGCGCCGGGGCCCTGGGCAGGCGAGCCCAGAGGCCGAGCTTTGCTCACGAAGCCGCTGGCAGCGGGCGCTCCTCCTGCCCCCGAGGCGCCCTGCCTGCGGCCGGGACAGCGGCTCCGCTGCGGCACGGGGGGCGGCAGCGCCGGCCCTGCTCCAGGGGCCCGGAGCAGGAGCGTCACACTGAGCGGGAGAGGAGCTTCGGCACCCGCTCCCATCGTGCTCCTGCCTCGAAACACCCAGCGCCTTTTGCTAGGCGAGGCTGCACAAGCGGTGGGCTTACCTGACAGCTCAAACTGAAAGACACCCTGAGTACTTCTCACATGCTCTTCGGTCATTGCCCCTTGAATAACGCGGAATGTCTCTGCAACAGGGCCCGATGGCTTGGCTGCGGCAGATTCTGCCTTAACCTTGGCTCCATCTGCTCCTTCCTGCGGGGATACACTTGATTTCTTTTCTTTTTGAATGCTTGGACACCACCATCAATAAAATTAATTCTTCTGCAAAAAATTCTAAACTGTAAATCATTTAACTGCTTTTGTTGACAACTTTCGAAACTCTCTAAACATGGACAAAGGGTTTAGAAAAGAGACATTTTTCATTCTGCCCGAGACGTAAGGCAGAGATTTTCCATAAATCAAGCCGACCAAGGAGTAAAACAACAGAGAATTTACACATTGAAATTTATGTAAACCTGCCTATCTAATACACAGTTACCCTCTGCTCACTACATAATTGCTTAACTTTTGCAACCCTTACGCAGTACTGTCACTGTACCTGTGTAGGCCTCTTTGGGGGTCTCGAGTAGTCCCTGGTGGTCGCTTGGGAAGATGCCCCCTACTCAGTTTCAAGCAAAGTTCAGTTCAGGACATGCAGAACCTCAGACTGAGGGACAAAGAAAATGTCATCTTCTCAGACAATTGCCAGGCAAGCCATAAAAAATGCTTTCCATAAACAAACATTGAGCAACATCTGCTTAACCCACCTGATAGCATCTTTTTACATTTAAAAGAAGGGTTAAAGGGGAGAATGATACCATCAGCTTCCATCTGGATCAGAGATCAAAGGAAGGGACAGGGACAGTGAATTCTTCTTCAAGAAGCAGAGCTTAAAGATCCAGAGGATTTTACTTAAAATACAGTGAATTCGTTTAAACAGAATTGACTTGATCAGCATTTTACTTCACCACAGTGAACATGCACATTTAACAATAAAGGAAAGCTTCTGCAATTTACAAAGCCAATCAAGTGGAACAGCCCCTGAAAATACTGTTGAAAGTCTCTTAGGTGTCATCAGTATCAAGAATACTTGGGCCTGTTCTGTGAGTCCCTACAAAATGACCTGCACGGGGAGCCCAAGGAACTAACACCATCTGTCCCTGGCAGAACGCTCCTGGTGTGACTGCCTAAGGAGTATTTCCAACAGAACGGAGCACTTCCAAGTCTACCTCCTCCACCCTGGCCTTATCCCTATTTTGATACTCCTATAAACCAGTTAAGCATTCTTAGTTGCCCTTCAACTTAATGTAAAATGATTCTCAAAAAGCAAAAGCAATGTTTTTCTAAAAAAAACCCCAAACATTTTTGCATTTCATCTAAGAGATTGTAAATCAAATAAATTTCATTTAGGATGCAAGGACTCGTTACATTATAAGACCGGTCATATGACTCTCCTGAAAAATGTGCTATTTTCCATTTGATTTCTTTTCCCAGTAATAGTCACCTGTGATCTTCCTACAAAAAACATTTCTTCAAAAGAGGGTACTGATTATAAACAATGAATGTTTCAAAGTCCCATAGTAGGTAACATTCTTTCACGAGCTTTAAGTACTGAGGCTCTGCAGCCACAACAATATATCTCACTTCCAAATGAGAAAAGGGGTTTTGGCAAATACCTTGAATGGACTCCAAATTCTTGAGAGAAAAACCAAACCAATCCACTTGAAATTTAGAGGGCATTCATTATCACCAGAATTGATCAGCTTGTATACACGGTGGTTTTCCTACTACATCTTTCTATCTTCACTGCTACCATCAAAACTAGAAACCTTTCAAAGCTGCAAAGAAAAAAAAACTGAAGTTGAGAAACCATGTCTTCTGCTGGTATGTCGATAAAAAAATAGTTATGAGTTGGGGAATTCTGACCAACTTAATTATTATCATTTAATATAACTATGTAATTATTTTGTTGCTAATAAAACAAACACTTTGAAAAATTCACCTCAACTCTTCTTCACGTGTCTTATTTATTTCTAATAAATTCTTACTTTCTTTTTGCCAAATTTTGGAACTGCTTTTACTAATAGTATAACCATAATTTTCCTTAACATTTGTTGTTAGATATGTAAATGTTATTTGTTATTTCAATAAAATAGTAGTGAGTTTAAAGTGAGTATTTTAAATATAGTGATTCTTCTGTTAAAAATTATCTTCTTAATATGCTGAAATAACAACAATATTCACTAGGGTGCACATTTGTTAATGAAAGGGGGAAATGGTATCATGCAGACTGTGGAATGGGAATACCAGTGAACCATGCCTCAGGCCTACCCTGTGATCTTGCATAGGTGGTTTTTAAAGAAGCCTTCCAGGAGGTAAATTGACCCTCCTGATACAGAAAAAAGCCCCATCACTCCAGTTCCCCTATTACATATCTATATACATACAAGAGAAAAAAAAACCAGAAAAACAAAAACACTCAAGAGGAAGATGGTTGAACTGTGATGCCCAGGGGTTTCTCCTGCAGGTACTTGTGAACGTAGCTGAAAGTGACAGCTCTCTACATACAGACATGATGGCTAACTTCCATGGAGGACACCTCAGGCGTGACGCTTGCAGTCTGGACACGCGGCTATGGCAGTGAAGCCATGCCATGGTCATTTGGGCCGAGTGGCTGCTGGGAGAATGAAGGAAAAGCATGCCTGAAGATGTTAGCAAAGCACTATCATTTCCATCTGTGCAGGATGTTAACCCTGGGAAAGCAGGTGTTATGGAAGATGTTACAATTGCAGAATGTTCAGGCAGCCTTTGGCCCCTTTGGCCTGCCCTTGACCCAGCCATGCAGGAGTCTGCAGCCTTGTGACACTGTGAACTGCAGTGAAGTGAACTGACAACCACCATTATATTAACACATGGACTAGTGCATCCTTCTAAGAGCTCACTTTGATTTCTGCTGTAGTCAGTAAAACCATCTGTCTCAATTACTCCAGCAAGTTCAGACCTATCAGGTAATTTGATGTCGCTGTGAGAGACACAAGGACACACGGACACCTTCTCTTGAGAAAGTTGAGAACTATATATTAAAACATTTGACTCCAATATTTATAGCATTTTTACACAGACGAGGGATTGGAGAAGAAGGTTGACACCTCTTCTATCCCATTGGTAAAGACAATTGTCTATCAGTTGTTTCCTCACAAGAAAAGTATGAGAAACAACTTCGTCTTATCAAACAGACTTTTGATAAAGACACTTCCAAGCGTGAGAAAGAAACTAACTACAGTAAAAACAACCAGTTAGAAACTATGTTAAGAAAAGCCTGAAAAATCAGGCCGACAATTTCCCCTTCTGCCATCAGCTCCTGGTGAAAGCTGAAGCACTGTCAGGGTGCTGCACAGAATCTCTGTGCGAGCAGAAAGGGGAAAGACATACCAAAGGTGGAACCTGGTGGAAGATTTGCTAACCACAGTAACAGGTAGTCAGCATGGCAAGTATGGGAGGACGTCAGAGTCTTCATTGGGCAGCAGAGGGAGAATGAGGAAGTTATAAGCACAGGGCATGGAGGCGAGGGCTGACACCAGTTATTGTGAAGTAAGAGGTACTAGGGGAGAGGATGAAGGAGAGGATAGGTGTGGCTGGG
Organism: Thryothorus ludovicianus; assembly: GCA_013397245.1. Classification (NCBI taxonomy): domain Eukaryota; kingdom Metazoa; phylum Chordata; class Aves; order Passeriformes; family Certhiidae; genus Thryothorus; species Thryothorus ludovicianus. Next base: position 745 of record VZTB01006780.1, on the reverse strand, counting down.
TGAACAAAGACAGCGGATCCTACTGCGGGCTTTCTAATAAACAGGGAATCACAGAACCATTAGAGTTGAAAGGGACGTTTGGAGATTATCTACTTCAACCCTGTCAAGGCAGGGTGACCTAGAGATGACATAGCCTCCATGGGCAGCCTGATCCTGTTCTCTGCCATCCTCAATACAGAGGAGTTCTTAAGTCATGTTTCAGTGGGATTCCTGCAGTTTAGCTTATGGTCACTGCACCTTATTCTGTCTCTGGGCACCACTGAAAAAAGTCTGGCAACACAGTCTTGGCATGGACCTTAGAGATATTTATATGCATTAAGCAGATCACCTCTCAGTCATATCTGGACTGAACAGGCCCAGCTCCTGCAATCTGCCCTCAGAATATAAATGCTCCAGGCCCCAAATCATCTTTGTGCTCCTCCACGTGACTCACTCCAGTGGCTCCTTGTCCTGAGGAGCCCCGAACTGGACACAGCGCCCCAGAAGATGAGACAGAGGCAACAGGCAAGAGACCAAAGCAAAATTTCACACACATGGCGGAGAACGAAAGGATGCGGAAAGTCTTCCGGTTCCACCCTTCATCCCGCGTAGGCCTTTCCCCAGTCTCAGGTAAGCGCGCACCCTCCGCGCCCACTGCCCTCGGCGAGAGGAGCGGCCCGGGCCCGGCCCCAGCGGCCGCGGCGGCTGCGCAGTGGGACGGCCCCACCCCTGCCCCTGCTCCTGCTTCTGTCCCTGTCCCTGTCCC
>VZTB01006779.1:250648-274808 GCA_013397245.1 Thryothorus ludovicianus | reverse complement strand
TACTAGGTCTCCTGGGTTGCATATATTCTTTCTAGAACAAAACAGGATTTTTGGATTCTGCTTTTTTTTTTTTTCTGGTAAAGACAATTATGTAGGGTAAAAATGATACTGTCAAAACTTTTAGTCTAAACTTAAACAATACATTTAGAAGTCTATAAGGAATCTGGATCACTATGTGCATTCATTTGTTCCTTATTTTATTGCCTTTTTGAATTCAGTGCAATAGCTCTATTTTATTCATCCCAAACACAGAATCAAAGATGTTTGTCCTGGGAGTAGGTAGGAAAACTGATAGAATAAAACATTTGTCATAATGGAAATCTGGGCTCTATTTCCAACTGTACTAGAACTGACCTTGTCCAGCCTCCGTGCCCCAAACACTCATTACCTCATAAAAGAAGGTGCTGTGGCTTGCCTACCATTTCAGATGAAGTCGGGAGATTTTACTGAGGGATCAGAAAAGGGATGACAGAGGTCAAGGAAATGCATACTTCAACCAAGTACTAAGGATGCTTTAACATACATCAGTCCAAAAAANGAAAGAGTAAAAGTAGTAAGCATCAGTGTCACCCTTTTAAAGACAAACTAGACTGATATATGAAGAGTTTACACTTCTCTATTCTACAGGATAAAGTAGAAGCAGGCAGAAGAGCCTTTTTAATCATCAGTGCTGTAAGCAATAGACCAGTAGTGTGTGTCATTTTCCTCTGTAATAAAACTGATTTACTGAAAGAATTTTACAGTGAAATTTACAAGTGGAAATAGCAAATTTCTGTCTTTCAATGCTACCTTCTATCATCTGCAGAATAGCTGCTCATTACAGGATGTTCATTTGTATCTTAAACTTTTAAGGACAGTTAAGCAATAAAACAAGAGCCCAAGGGAAAATGCTGAACTACTCCTTTCTAGAACACATACACATTCACTAAAAGTGAATTAGGTTACAAGAAATCTCTTCTGGCAGAAAAGAAAAAATGGTCTTCACTTTCTCAATAATTCTGTGCAAATGGCCAAGTGAGGATCGTGATATGTTATTTATGTGGTGTTCATTATTATTTAAAGTAGCACAGAAATTTTTAGGGTGCAAAGTGTTAGGGTTACATGGTATAATTAATTGTTCATGGGTGTGCAGCAGGGTCGTGCTTAATCTTTGATCAAGCAGCATGTGTGATCATAAAGTAACTCACTGAACCTCTTACTCAAGTTTCCCCAGTTGCTTATTTGCAGAAGAAGGAGACTATTTATTGTGTGCCAACTGTTACAGCAGTTACATGTTTATTGGAGTGGGCAGAGGGATTTAGAAAGCTGTAGCCCAATCATATTTTCCGTTAGCACCATCTGGAACTGCATGTGTTCTTCACCACATGGTGCAAGAGAAAAGGTAAGTATTTCTTCTTTGTCAGCATCCTGGCTGTATCCATTCTTTTTCGGTGGAGCTATCTTTAATAGGAGCAAAGAAATCACAAACTCCAGGATAATGGAAGGCACAGAAAACTTTTTTTGATTATGCCAGAGAGGCGAGGTGACGACCTATATAACTTCTGTTACACTCCATTTCTTGTTACAAACACCACTCTGAAGCTTTTTAACCAGATCCCCCTCAAAGAGACAATTTTGCAGCGTGATGTGCTCTGGTATCTGTCTAAGCATGGAACATTGTGAAACTGTGATTCTGAAAGCACCTATGAATTCCAAAGGAACAAACAACTCTGAGCCTATATGATCTAGTGTCAAAAACACCTAATATACAGAGGTAGAGAAAATAAGAGGGAAGCAATCTTACTTCTGTGCATGGTTTTGGTGATAGAAAACTTCATTTGGTTCTCTTTTCCAAATTTGAATATGGATTTTTTTAAAAATAGTATGGACTACAGTAATAAATCTTATGTGTTCTTAGGATCATAGAAATTGTTTTGGAATGGGGATTTTGTGGCTTTGTCTGCTTGCTTTACCAAGAGAAAGACAAACTAACGTTAAGCTGAGCAAGACCTTATGCAGAGATAAAATAACAAGTGGGAAGGAGGTGGCCCAAAGCCATGTGAAAGCAAATAGCTAGAATGGGAAATAAATGTATATTCCAGCTAGTTAGATCTAATGGTGGAATATAATCAATCCCTCTTGATCTTAGGATTTATATAACCCTAAAAGGAAATGATAAGATAAGGAGGAAGAAAGCACCAGTGCAAATTTATACTGTTTTTACTAATGTATGAGTATGACATATGGCATCATGCTCAATATGTAAAGTTGGTGGAAGAAGAAGGAAGAGGGTGGCATTTGCAGTGAGGGTGTTTGTCTTCCCAAGTCACCTTCATGTGTGATGGGGCCCTGAGGTGACTGAACACCTGTCTGCCCATGGAAAGTGGTCAATTAATTCTTTGTTTTTCTCTGCTTATATGCATGACTTTTTCTTTCCCTATTAAACTCTCTTTATCTTTACCATTGGATCTCCAGCTTTTACCCTTCCAATTTTCTCCCTAGTCTCACAAGTGGGGACATGAGTGAGTGGCTTCCTGGGGCTTGGTTGGTGTCTGGAGCTGAACCACAACAATAATATAATTAAATACTGAGCTTCTAGGTCATAAAAAATAAATTATGTGGAATGCAGGAAACCACAATCTGAATAATGAGCTTGCCATACAATGACTGAAGTGTTCTACATCAAGTTACAAAATTGTCTTAGTCCTTTCCTTCTTAATTAGGTGTTTCTGGTATATTTATTGTACAGTGTTTTCAGAGGATCATGGATGTCATCTCTAAGATGGATCATCTATATAACTTTAGATCTGGAATTTATGCCTATAGCATTGCATATACTAGATACAGAAGAATATTTAAATAAAAATCTGAGATGTTACTTATCCAATGACATCTTTGTGATCTGTGGCACAGATACTTCAATTCTGAATGCACACCATTTTGCAATTATCAAAAAAAATAGTGACAGTAAAGGTCTTCCAATGGCTTAATTGGTGTCCAGCAAGGAAATTATTCCCTACACCTTCATTAATATTGCATTGAAAGCCCTTATTAAAGCAAAAAGTTGAAATAGGAAATAGACTAAACTGAATCACTGAGACTGTGTTCATTATGGCTGCAAATGACAGACTGATCCTGCTTATTCTGAGTGGTTTATGAAAACCTCTTTTGGAGAGGTAGAGAAAAAATGAGTGCAATTGTTGTCTTTAGCTCTGTTGGAGAGACTCTTGTCTTTATGTGATTAGCTGGACTGTCAGATAAACCTAAAGTTAAAAGGATTAGTTTAAATCAAAATTTAAAAGATATCAGACTGAAGGGTATACCCAGGAAAGCTGTAGGAAAGCTGTAAAGGTGAAAATTCAGTCTTGTACCAAAGTGTTCCTTGACACCAGCATATGTACTGGAATTTTTGACATTAATAGTGATTTTGGTTTATATTGTGCCGTGGACTAGGCAGTGCTAGGTTAATGGTTGAACTTAAGAATCTTAAAAGCCTTTTCCATCCTTAACTCTGTGATTCTATTCTATAAATAATATTGTGTCTTGTTATTTTTAATGTATTTTCACCTTTCTTGTTCTTTCTTCTGCTTCAGATAATGGATAAATCAACTTTGTAATTGCTCTTGTGCACATTGATGTTCATTTAGGAAAAAGGGGTTAGTGAAACTGAAACAGAATCCATGTTATGGAGATGCAGCAGAAGTATTTCCAAATCTTCTAGCTCTTGGATGAGGTGGTAAGCAATGTGGTGGGAAGTAAGCTCTTTGATTATGCATTCCTGGATGTTCTGTTTTACTGAAATTAATTTTGATTTTACTTTTAAGTGTAAAAGGACACAGAGTCTGTTTCCTTCAGTTCATTGCTTGAATTGTGTCATTTGGAAGTTTCTCAGTGACAGATGTGCAATAGCATTTAGTGTACTAAGCGCGCTAAGCACTTCTACTCTCCTACTACTGCTAGCACTGTAACTTACATAAAACTAAACTATATTTAATTTGCAGTAAGGAGTGATCTCAGACGTCTTACTGTGTGACTGAGACATATGTTTCAAGTGCATTTTGTTTATAAATATGCTGTGATAATGTGCCATCTACTTGCAAATGCTGATTACTGCTTACACTTCAAGCTACGATAGTCACGGCAACCTGAAGGGAAGAGGTTGCAGAATGCATGCTTTAAAAAAAAATTTAAAAAAAGATGTTGGATACAGTGTTGCAAAAACTATTTGGGATATTATTTTTTTTTTTACTAAAGGACACAAGGGTAGAATTATAAAAGATTTATTCCAAGATCATGAAATGGCCCCTGCCACCACCATATGGAAACGATGATATTTCTAGGAATTTTTGAGGAATTATTTCAGCTCATACAGAGCTGAAATAAGCTGTTAAGAATGATTATCCAATAGTACATAGATATCCTTTAGTCCTCTCGAATCACATTTGCTTCCTTTGAAGTGTTCTTCATCAACATAGTGCAGTCTGGCTGTTAACATATGACCTTCTGGGGTCCAGATATTTCCTTTCACTTCAAAAAATAGGGAACTTGGGTTTTCTTTGTCTTCTTAGGGTATCCTGCTTATGTCATTTCTCAGGTTTGCTATTCAACTGTCTAAGCTCAGCAGTTAACTCTTTTCTCTTTTGTCACATACCTTATCTGAAACTTACCCAGTGCTTCAGCTAAGCAGGTTTATTTATGGGCTAGTAGGTTTCTGTAGACTAATTTTACAGAGGGGTTACAGGAAGTATTTAAGAAAAACGCGTCTGTACATACCATTCTGTAGTGTATAATATGTGTGAGAAATTCCTAAAAGAATATTTTTCACTTTATGCAGATAGATAAAATGTACTATTTTGCAAACAAATAACTAGAAATAAACCCACTTTTTGAAGGCATTCCTCACAAGCAAAAGGCAGTAGCTTGCACAAAGAGTTCCCAGAGCACATTTTTCTGCTACCAGGTGGCAAACAATAGTACTTTGGTCCAGCTGTGTGGTGTAGTATTCGCTGTCTCTAAACTGCATAGGCATATAGATGTCCTTCTGCACTGGGCAGCCCAGTGAATCTCAGATGCACAGATCTGCTTTATCCCTGTGGGACTTCCACAGACAAGTTTGAAGGTTACATTCAGTATTGCAGGAAAAATCCAAACCAGCATAGTGACACTGCCATGCCATTAGAAGATGAAGAGAGAGCTTTTGTAGGTGCTAATCAGAATTTTTCATTACAGCTCAGTAATTTCTGTTACTTGAAAGTTTCTGTTGCTGCTAAACCAGATGTGGAAATACAGACCTATTGATATTCACATTCTTTCTAAAGGGGAAATATTAAGCTAATACTCCAGTATTGTTTTTTATGAAAACTGTGCAGCAGATATGATTCTGTGTGAGTCTGGATAGACTGAACTGTGTGACCTGGACATACAAAGAGCAAAATTAGATTGAACAAATGATTACAGTCAGGGACAGTCTGATTAGCAGGAACGAAGAACAGCTGTACTGCTGTAACTAACATCAGGACACAGTCACGGCAAGTAATTAAATATATTTTTTTCCTTGACTAGACTTACATGGGATTGCCTTTTTATTAAAAGAAAACAACTTTTTTTTTTATTTTTGGAAGCAGCTTTATAAGTAACACAATATAAATATCATGCTTTCCATTTGTTAGTCTTTTAGTTCTCATCTTAGATATTCTGAAATTTATGGAAATTTTATACCAAATATAACAGTAATGCTTTTTTAAAAGATACTTCCATTCTTTAGCATTTTATTAGAATAGGTGGCTGGATAGAGGAAACCAGTAAGTGTATTCATGATAAAAAAAAATTGTTAACCTGGATTTTATAACAAAGCCTCTAGCCATAGAGAGAGATTTAAAGTTTATCTATTACAAGGAGAGTTTCAGCTGGATCTTGCTTATTTTATTCTGACCTTCCCTTTTATTCTTCTTTGCTGACTGTACCTGTTAATCTTACTGTCTTTAGAATATGTATGTTGCTGTCATTTCATTTTGCCAGGTGATATGTTATGAAGTTTTATTATTTTCCCTTTAACGTTGCTGAATTAACAGCAAACGTCCTTCTCCAGGAATGACTCCTTTCTGTACTGTTGTTTTGTGTCTGTACTTTGTCTCCTTTTTTGTTTTCTAATGTGAGTAGATCCTGAATTTATTGCAAGATTTGAAGGAAATATCCGTTCCAGATGTCACACAAAGGTACCCCTTATAAACTTTGTCTCTTGTTTCGCTAAGACCATTAATGCCATCTAAGGAGCCGTGCTGATGGGACTGATACTCCAGCATCTACTGTCCACCATTATTCCTCTTCTGTTTGCTGTGATTAATTCTGCACACTTGCATATTTCTTGCTCAGTCAGGTGAAGTCTCTGCAGTGGATGGTGGTTTTCTGGTTTAAACAAATCTGTTGTAATTAGCACACACATCTGTCAGCAACATTTCCTTTGTTGTTGAGAAAACACTTCATCCCCTAAAAGAATAAAAAGGTTCATTAGAAGCACTGTGCTTTGAAGTAACGATGCTCAATGATACATTCAATTATGAATCATAACATTAAACAAGGCATAGTTGGAAATGCATTTTTCTTGTGAAAATTTATAGCATTCCAAGCCCTACTTACACATTTCTTGACCTGATTATTTGGCTGACTTTGAGATGGATGATCAGAATTTTTCTTCAACAACATATGTTGCAATCAAGAGACAAAATCAGCAAAAAAGCTGAATACTTCAGTATTTTTTTTTTCTAATTAGGAAACAGAGGTAAATTAAGATTTGCAAGGAAGGTGTATAAGCAGAATTTGTCCACCTCTGCTGCTCAGCTAGTCAGCCTGCAGCATGAATGAGACACAGAACAGATTTGCAGATGTCTGTTATGAAAATTTAATCATAAAACCTCTGATGGTCACTTTCTGTTTTTTAATACTTCAAGGTGTTTTTTGAAAACTGTATTTTGTAGATTCCTACCTTTGGGTTATCGTCTTCCAACATTTTTCCTAATTTTCAACTGAGTATTCACAGATTTCATTTGGAATTCCTTTCTGTATCATTAGAATTTGAAGGTGCCTAGCAAGATTTGCCATGCTGTTGTTGAGAGATAGGCAGCAAATGAAGCAAACCTTTAGCAGCACATTTTCCTCAGTTTCAACTGCTTTCCAATACTTTCAGATGAAGTATTACAGTTAGCTTTTTATCCCTTTGGATAGTCTCACTATGTAGATTACATCAGGTGAAAATTAATTTCAGACATTTGAAATGTTTGTATGATCAGGACAACAAATTGCAAGTCATGAATTTATTTGTAAAAACTAATTTCTTGCTTACCATGAGAGAGCAAGAATAAAAATTGTCAAAAGGAATCATTTACCCTCAGTTGGATATTTTTCTATAATGTCTGCTAAATGGAAGGAATATTCTTCAAACTCTGAGTTCTGTTTCCACTGAGACTCTGACCTCTTTTATTCCCCTAGGAGAGGAACAAGAGAGACAACTGTGATGCTTCACCTTGAGAATAAGCCTTGTGCCTCTGACATCAATATTCTAAGAATGGACTCAAAAGAACAGTTATCTCCCAAAAGGAAAGAAAAATGGGGAGAAGTGTGTCCAAAATACATAACCTCTGTATTAATTTAAGAGAACCTATATGCTGCTCTGAAAGCATCTTATGAAACTTCTCTGACCTGCCTTCTGTGGGGATGTCAGAGTAAGAACAACCATGTTAGTGTAACAGTGTTTCTCCTCCCAATATGTGCTTTGTTTCAGTTTCTGTTTTTAATTCTAGATAATGCCTTGTGGTCTTCAACAGATCAAGTGGTGATTTCCTAACACTCAGGGAAAAAAAGGTTGATGGTGTGATACACAAAGCCAGTCCTTCTGTTGCACTCAGTTTTGTCATGCAAACTCAGCCTGTTCATGCCTCTACTAAAGGTTGAGGTGGAATTCACCTTTTCATCTTACTCCTTACAATAAATACTCCTTAGCCAAATTATGCAAGAATAATCAGTACATGCCTATATCCTTCTGGGTGGTACTCCATACAAAAAACTTCCAGGAAAAGTATACTCCTGTTGATTCAAACAGGCTCCTGCAATGATGAGCGTAAGGAAACAAATTTTAACAATGATTTTGACAGCAATGCCAACAATTTGTCACTGCAATTTATCTGATCATGTTGCTCTGTCCTAGTGATACCATCTCTTGGGCAAATAGCTCTAGACAGGTCACTAGAAGTCAATATAAGAGTTATAAGGGAAGAATATAAACAAGAAAGGAAATATTCCTTGCCATTTCCTATCTTTCAGCTCCAATTCTGCCTGTTAGAACTGGTCATCTCCAAATCCTGTTCAAAATAATGTTTGGTGGGTTTTTTTGCACATAATACTGTGATAACAAGAGGACTTTTTTTCTATTAGGCCACTTTCAGTATAATTTGCTCAGAAAATAGAGGTTATTTTTAGTATTCTAAAGTGATAATTTGTTATTTAACCCCCAAAGAACAACAGCAACAAACCCGAACCATCTAAATTGCATTATTCTTATTTTTTAATGTAGTTGTGTAAAAGTAAGGCACAATGGAACATAAACATTAGTTATTGCCATTACAAAGGCCTTACAAGGATAAACAGACAGAGTTTTCTAAGTTTTTCCCCATGCTGAAGTTGTCATCATCATTAGGTGCAGTCAGGTCTTCTGGAAATTCCCTTGCTGTCCAGGTCTATTTTGAATCAAGGCTATGTACTAATTTTTTTATTCTTGCACAACCCTTTGATACATTTCTTCTCTTGCTGCTTTTGTGACTAAGCAAGCCTTTCTCCCTGTGCTGGTTCCATATTTGCAGGTGTAATGGAACAGATGGAATAAGCCAAAGGTCAGTGCAGCAGAAAATCACTGCCTCATATTATGGTAGTGAGTAAAAGGGTTTGTGGTTTATGCTTGCCTCTTCTTGTGTGTTTCATAGCAGCAAGGTTGTAGAAAACATGTAATCTGTACAAGCTCTTGAGTCAGAGCTCATGGAAATTGAGAGGAATCTCCCCACTCATTTGAATAGCTTTGGAGGAAGCCTTACATTCAAGTTAGTCATGATGCAAGTGTTTTACAAACATTTAATCTGTCTTACATAATGAAACACATTTTTATTCCCAATTGTTCTTTTTATGTCCACTGTCCTTCAGGATAAGGAATGTATGAGCTCTGTTCCAAAGAACCCTTCTATTACCTTCAGCTACTTCGTAGAGTTGTACCAAGCAATGCATTAACCATTGATAAAATACTGTGCACCCTTTAATTCAGTCACTAGCAAAATTCCCAGAAGATTTTTTTTTTTTTTGATGAAGCATTATTTGTCCCTGATGGCTCCAGTATGTATTTCGTTTTAGATATTCATCTTGTTCTGAATAAACAGCTCAGAACAGCTTGGTCATAAATGAAGTTAATCACAAAGCTTTTCTTTAAGTTCCATTGTCAATTCATAGCAAGAGCTTAAGCTATCAATTAAAAATATTTTCAGATGTCTACAGAAAGTTATGAGAAGTTCCATAACTGTCTTTAGTGCACCTATTACTATTTCAATACATAATTAGAGCTCTGCTGAGTCTTGGAGCTGACAGCAGCTAGTCAAGATTCTTCTTGCATTCTGACACTTTTACTAGCTATTAGAAAACATACTTATCTAATTATAAAAATACTTATTGTGTGCTGTTGCAGATAGTAGCATTCAGGCAAGGACTAATGCAAATTACTTATTCCAGCTCTCTAATAATAAGCAGAAGGACTGACTTTATTAATCAGTTCACTTGATTTCCTGATTTTGTTGTGTCTTCTGGTCTTTGGTTTTGGAGCAAACAGCAAGAAATAATGACAATTTTCCTCGAGATGTTTCATTAGGGTGTTCTATAGGAGACTAAACAATCCCAAATTTATTTAGTATTCCATGGTTAAAAGAAAGCTGTGAAATCTAATAGCACTGTGTTTTGCCATTTATAGCCAAAGATGGTATGTCAGGTTCAGGTATGTTAAAAGCTGCAGGTTTTTTTCAACTTTTTACTTTTACTGAATTTACCAGCTTGTAAAGATTTAGTTACTTCCCCAGTTCTCTGAAATGAAAACAGTTATTTAAACTCTCTTATGTTCTTTGCAATTCAGGACTCATAATAAGATAACAGCAAGTCTGGAACAAGATTCTGCTGCTGCTCCAAAAAGCTTGGCTTGAGAGTCTGTTTGCAATCATTTAGAATTGTTCAGAAGTGCTATGGAGACAGAACTATGGCAATAGCACCTCATGTTGCAGTGAAAAACTGCTTGATACATGTATTTTAGATAAGGACTGAGGCAGTTTATTGTTTTATTAGACATCTAGTTAATGAAAAATCAGTGAACTGCATCTTTGGGATTAGCATTAGAAATGCAATAGATAAAGCATAATAATAGATATTTAAAAATATTTTAGTACAGTTAATAAAATTTTCTATACTGAATTGCACCTTTCTATACTGGATTGTGGAATGCTCTACCCCTGCCCCGTGTCAACCCCACCATCGTGCAGCTTCCCCTATTTACACAAGGCTCCTGCTGGAGATGTTGCTATTCCAGCTTTCTGTGAACCTCAGCCACTTCCCACAATCCCTTGACACACACACTGGTGAAATTGCAGCACAGGTGCACCTTTGTACCCCTGGCATGTGGGTCTCACTCCTCCTTCTCAGCATTGCCTGTCCATCACCTGCGTGTAGGCTGCTCAAGGCACCCAATGGCAATGATTCTGCCACACCCTTGTGGAGAACACAGTGTAGATCTTCTCAGACACAAAACGGAATTTTGGCTACTTCTTTGTTCATGTGTTGCAAACATTCATGCTGCTTTTTTAACTATTTAATGTTACACGCTTACCTTGCCAGACATTGTTATCCAGACCATGTTACTGAAGAATTCTTGGATGGGACTGGTCAGATTCACCCACAGCTTGCTTTGGAATATGTAGTAGGGATCTAAGGTGTTGGCAGCTACAGAAGAAACTTCTGCTCAAGTATTTTTCTCAGAGCCCAATTGTAGGACCAAGGACACTCTGTATTGAGTTTAGAATAAGCTAATACACCTCTTGGTTGATAATTTTTTAACAACTCCAGTTGCACCATTTTGAGCCCATTCCCATTGGCACATTCAAGTTTCTTTTTGGGCTTATTGCCCTCCTTTATCTTTTACTTTCTTTTGCTGATTTTATTGAGTGGTAGTTCTGTTCCTGCAAAGCCAGGAATCAGGTCACTACTACACAGAAGTGTTTTTTCGAGCAGCATAATATACTTAGGACCATGCTGAGTTGCTAATCCTGCTGCTTACTTAAGTAGTCAGTAGTAATAGTGTCACATAACAAATCATTAGCATGAAATATTCTTGGAATTTTTCATCCAGATTTCAGCATCACCTGTCAATCACAGGTGTCTGAAAAGTAGATGAACATTTTCCAGTCCAGTTATTTTTTTCAACATCCTTATGAGGTATGATATTTCTTTGTTGAAGTGATAATCTTGTTTGCATTTATCTCATTAGTAGTATATGTGTACAAGCATTCAATACCCATTCCTAGCCCTTGTAGTGCCTACAGGCACATTTTCATATTTTATTTCTTTCCTGTGAAGTATGCATGGTATAAAATGTCAGGGTGCAGCTCTAAATCTTCCAGCTCCTTTCAGTCTTCTGGATAATTTTAAATATTTCCTCTGTTCCTTACACAGGCAATGGGATACTCTTCTACATGTTTTGCCCTATTTTTTCTTATTTAGGGAAGTTTTATACTTATTGATATTTAATTCAGGTGGGAAGTAATTCTGTTTTTATTTTTTATTTTTAAAAAGTTCTTATTTTGATTCTGTGTTTTCTCTGGAGATGGCAAGATCCAAGGTGTGTTCTTCAATTATTGTGAACCACAGGCACTTTTCCTAGAAATTATGAAACTCAGCGCACGGTCTAAGGTCACAAGAAGATGATGCAACATCAGGCTCAGTGACTTGTCAAATAAAAGATCTTTTTTTTTGCTCCAGGATGAAGGGGGGTTATCTTATACTGCTTTGTTGGATGATTTTAGAATGCACCCTGACCTTTTCTGGCTGATAATTACATGGCCATTTTCTGTGAATTTGGCACCTAACTTATTGTTAAGCTGACTCCTTGACCTGTTGCAATAGTGTAAGCTGTAGATTTACATGGCCACCTAGGAATCAGCCCATTCACTCTGGAAGATTTTCTTGTGGAATTTTGATCTAATGAAATATCTGCGTTAGGATTGACCTGTTTTCTTTGGACTTTTCCATAAATGGAGAGAACAGTCTGAAATTCTGTAGCTGTGCTTAGGGAGGGTGAGAGGTTAAAACAGTGTTAGAACTGCACTCCCTTCGTTGTAAAATTGTAGAAGAATATGAATAATCTGAATTTGATAAACACCAAGCATTACTATCCTAATCAATAAGGCTGGTGATACAGGACATGCAGAGTGATAAAGGACTGACTAGACCTAGATAGATGGCAGATTCCTTCAGAAATTCCAAACAGACACTTCATTCACTGACTTTACAATCCATGCTGTTAGGAAGAGGCATATGATTGGTTCTGTAGAGAAAAGAGTATGACCCAATCATTCAGATGCCATTTTTAATAAAAAATAATGGAGACTGGGAATTTAGATCTCAACCATTCATTAAGTGTAAGATAGAATCAATTTATAGATATGAATATAGATATATAAGTACATAGACACATGCAAACATTTACCCATTCAGTTTTATCAACTAACGTTTATCAAAACAAGTAATTATGCAATAACCCAAGCTTTGTAATGAAAGGATGCACTGTGGGGTGGGGTTTTGTTATTGATGTTGTTTGTGGTTTGGAGGGTTTTTTTGTTGGTTGGTAAGGTTTTTCCCCATTTAGGCATGTGCTTTTAAAATTGTTACAAAGCAGAATCCCTAAATGGGTGCTTGCAAGAATAGAACTCTTGGATGTTCAGCTGTGGTGATATTTACCAAGAGGGAAACAGTCCTGGCCCTTTCTTAGTCTTCTCAGTAATGTTGTTCATGCAATAAAACCGTCTCTGCTGTTTTATGTTTGTACATAAAAACTGCCAGACAATATAATATTTGTCTGGAAGACTAGAACTATGAATGTGCAGAAAATTTTTATTGTTCTAGGAACATATGCATCTTAGAGTGGAAGTGATAGTTTTCTATCCCTCTAGGCCCCAAATGGATCTCTACAAGCTCAATTAAAATTCAGCAGAATTACTGAAAGCCTAGAGATACTTCCCCTTGACTTTGCTGAGATTTGGTTCATGTTCAAAGGGTAAAGTGGACATATATTTCAGTTTTACTGGAACTTCTGTTTATGTAGGGCAAATTAGGACTCCAGAAATACCTTTCATAAACATACATTTGTATGCCTGTGTTAATTGCTAAATATTATTAATAAATATTTACTTAAGGTTGAATTTTTTAGGTACTTATGTGGAATAAATCCCACAGTAGAATAATATTTATTGCATGGATATATTTTGGAATGGAAAAGAAAGCAAATTCTCCCTCTTTTTCTCATGTATTTAAGAACTTGTTAGGATTATTGTTCAAAGCAAGTTTTTGTTGGCTGATGTTTCGTGTTTGAACTTAATGAGGAGATTAAGTTACTGTGAGGAGAAAAGTTGTACATATTATGATTAATGTAATTCATAGCATTCAAAAATTGTTCCATTTATTTACATAGAAAAATGACAGAAATAAAAACACTTCAATTATTAGTCTGGTGCTGTAATGAGTCTTGTGCCCGAAGGAGTGCTAAGCATTGGAAAGTTAAACTTGAAAGAAACTATGTGGACATGAATAGAGAAATCTGCCTGTAAATGTGAACCAAAGTCAGGCTGGCAGTGTGGATAAACAAACTGGATGCACATTATTCTATGCTTCATTCATTACTCGAGACAGTTCAATTACAATCTGAAAGACATATAGAGTAATTACCACAGTTGTTGTCCACTGACTGGAGATATATACAAAATGCAGCTTTTGCTGACAAACCTGTGAGGCAGAATCTTTAACATGTTAAGAATTTTGGGTGAAAGTAATTTCACCACCTCCAGAAGAGTGATACCATACATATATCTTTATTTTCATTTGGTTTTTTGTGTAATTATCCTTTAAGATCTCTTAGATGTAAAATGGAATTTCACTTCTGCAGCAAGATTAATGCTCTTATTCAGTGGAAATAGATGTTTCATGCCTACATGCAAATGGAGAATTTAATTGCAAATATTCTTCTATCCTCTCCATAGTCCCTGTTTTTGAAATGCTTGTACTTCAGTTTTAAGTAAGTTATAATTTGTCCAGAAAAGAATAGATTTGCTGCATTTTATGGATTTTGCATGAAATTCTCTTTCAGATACATCTTGAGCATTCCTGGTGTGGTGTCATCAACTCCTTGTCTGGGCAGGTCTCTGTGCTTCCTCTTCAGGAACCCAACTCCTTCATGCAACTGATTGATTCAGTCAGGTCTTGCCCAGGTTAGAGGGAATGTTTCTTTAGGAAGGCTGTATTTTCAGAGAGGCAGCATTAAACTCTTCACATTTCGTCCTTGAGCCATAGCCCCACCCCACTGCTTGGCCTACTCTTCAGGAACACCCTAACTCCCTGATCAGAAAAGAATTCTTTTGTTCTGCCTTCTTCCTTCTCCACCCATGACCACATGTTCCCTTGTGCACCAAATAACTGCAGTTAGTGAAATTCCCCTTTTTCTTTACTGATAAAGGCAGGTTATATATATATATATTGAGTAAATAAATCAATAAACAAAATTTACTTGGAATGGGAGTTATTTAGATTTTTTTAATATAGACTAGGTTGTCATGATAGCCCAATAATCCTTTCTGGTGAGATCTAAAATTCTGAGAAAACTACAGTGGCTGAAGTCAGACAGTTTTAAATACAGATAATGTGAGAGTCTGATAAAGGTTAAAAAACTTCTATGATTAATATGGGCATTTAGTATAAGAACTCAGATCTCAAAGTCTGAAAAATGATGACAATGAAACAGTCTTCTCATGTAACTATACTATTTTTGTAACAGCCTTAATTCTTTATTCACCAATAACTGTTCCAGAAATAAATACCCAACTAGCTCTTGGCAAATAAGAATGCATTAGCCTTTGGAACTAATCTTAGATGATTTTAACACTGGAGAATTATAACTAACTGTACTATATGCACTGAGCATCTTCTTGATAGCTGGATTAGAGTAATCAGTTTTCAGCTTGTGAGATAGTTTCTTGTGTGTCTTTTTTCTCATAGGAAAGACCTTATTTTATTTATGAACTTACACATTTATTCTTATGAGGTTTCAATGCCTGAAAAAGAGCAATCTGAAAGAAACTTTGTCCACATCAGGCTATGGACATGAATGGTGAATTGTAATAATTTTTTTTCTTGATTTTTAGTTTTTTGATAGGAAATTTTCATTTTCTTCTGGGCCTTGTGAATCCAGGCCACTTTAAAGAAAAGTTTGATTTTGATGGTTTATCTTTTGGTGTTATTTCAACTGTTTTCAATGAGACTGAGAGCCAGCTTTTTAAAGAGGTCTTGGAGGTGCCAACAGACATTTTACAGAACAACATCTAGTAGGAAACTTGAAGCTCAAATAATATACCTGCAATTCCAGTGTTTCATGATTTTCTAAATCAGCTATGATGTATAGAATCTATTCTCATTCTTCACAGAACTTAATATGGGCTAGTCAACATGGTGGAAATTCGCAGAGTTAGCTTCCCTACTGCTAATGATTTTTGGGAAATGTTCAAGGACTGTAAGTGACTGAAATCCTCAGTGAAGCAGTTGCATAATCATTTTATTATGTTTGGAATAATGGGCAGCTATTACAATTGTTAGATTCATTTCAAAGAACAGATCTCTTCCCTTGAGGCAGGTAGAAAATTTCCTTTTATCTCAGCAGCAGGATTCAGCTTTTCTATCACAGTGTTACGCTAATTTCAGTAGGTTAAAAAAAAATAATCTGCAAAGCAGATCTTCAGAACATCTCTTTGTTTGCGTTCTTCTCCCTAGTGGACAATAGCTCCCATAGCTGACCTTTTAAAAACTAGAGGCAATCTATTTTGTTTTTTTAATATTTTTCACGGCAAATGTCTAGCTGAATCTCTTTGTGTACATTATAAGCAAACAAAACAAAATGTTCCTTACCTAGCTTAATTTATGATAGCTATTATCTGCTACTCTTCTAAAGTATGCTGTACCTTACACTGCTTTCATAATAGGTGCTCATATTCCATTAATTTTGTTTTTTCTGTTTCAAGAAAATGTAAAAAATGGAGGTAAGCTTAAATCCCAGACAGGAAGAAGTTCATAAAAAAAGGAATAGAAAAAAAAACCCTCTTTTTGACTTTGCTGTAACATGTTTCTATCTTGATTCACAATTTCAAATAACAACTAGGATAATATTTCAGCTCTCTTAACAGAATCATGGGACACAAATGTTGACAATAAATAGAAAAAATCAGTGGTCTGTGATTGCACATTATATTAGTACTTCTGTGACACTAGGAAAAACACTTTTTCCATGAGATGTAGAGGATTTTAACAATAAAGCTTTTTAAGCTTCTGGAGATGTTTAGCATGAAGATTTCTCCAGTCTGAATACAAACTTTTTGTTGTTGTTGTTGTTTTTTTTCTTTTCTTTCTTAAGCAAGAGATGTATTCTGAATTCTATATTTCAAAATATTTACCTGTAGTCAGTATAGATTTTTCACATACACAATTACAGCTGTCAATATTTCTTTTTCTGTTTTAACATATCAATTGTGTTTCTGCTCAAGTCCTAGGCTGAGCTCTTATAAATTTCCATGAAAAATTTGGATACAAACCAAGACATAGAAGTTAGTGGCATTGGTGAATTATTTCTTCCTTTCAGTGTTCTGTAGGCAGATATTCTCACTCATAAATCCTGAGTACTACTGCAGCACTGACCATGAAATACTTTTCTCACATTTGAGAGAAATGGAAAGAGTCTAGAGGAGTGGCCAGGAAGCCAGGAAGTGATGGGCAACAAGACCCCTAACAAATATTAGAATCCTGGTGTGTTTAATCTTTTCAATAAGCACTTGTATTCTTCAGGTAAACAGTGCCAATGATAAGGCTCAGGTGCAGAAATGCACAGATGATACTCATTTCTACCCGCTTCTCTTTGTCAATGCTTCAGTGGCTGAGGCGTGCACTTAAAAAGATTTGGTTTTTGGTGAAGAATGGTAGGCTGAAGTACTGAAAATTCTGAAGTCTCAGCACAATTTTCTTTGTTTGAAGGCACATATCTACAGGATATATTTTTTATACAGTTTATATTTTAAGAGAGCTTATGGGTGTCATCCTGATCCAAACTCTCACAGAGACAGAATTGTCTGTGGAACGTTTTGGCGTGGGAGTGCCCCTTTGTAGGTTGCTCTCTGTTGATTGACAATGGAAACATTTACCATTGGAAATTTTTTTCCCTAACTGTTGGTATGAGCCTTTGGCTCTTTGTGCTTTGCTGCTTTTCAGGGGTTCCTGACTTGTATTCTGGTTCTGAAGTGAGGAGCCTAAAAGTGAGTGAACTCTGCTTTTTTCTGAAGGCACATTGCAACAGTAGCTGTTTCTGTCATCTCTGATTTCCCATGGAATTCCAAAATAAACTCTCTCACTCCTTCTTCAAATTAGTACCTGATTTTGCAATGACAACTTTCAACAATAATTTATTTCTACCTTTGTATCCTTGATTACCCTGGAAATTCCCACTGACTGGAAAAGGGGAAACAAAACTCCCATTTTTAAAAAGGGAAATATGGAAGACCTGAGGAACTAGTGACCAATCAGTCTCACCTCAGTGCCTTGAAAAATCAGTGCCTTGATCATCCTAGAATCTATGCAAAGACACAT
This sequence comes from Thryothorus ludovicianus, assembly GCA_013397245.1. NCBI lineage: Eukaryota > Metazoa > Chordata > Aves > Passeriformes > Certhiidae > Thryothorus > Thryothorus ludovicianus. The sequence goes on along the minus strand of VZTB01006779.1, from coordinate 256,868 downwards.
GGAAAATATAGAAGTGATTGGTGACAGCCAACATGACTTTGCTGTGGGCAAATAACACCTGACAAATTCTGTGGCCTTTCATGGTGGGATCCCAGGTTTGGTGTGAAGGAGGAGTGACTAATGTTATCTGCCAGGACTTGTGCAAAATATATGTGTGTCCTGTATAACATCCAAGCTGCAGAGACATGGATTTGACAGATGGATCACTGAGAGGAGACAAGGAATTGGTTGAGTGATTGCACTCAGAGTTGTGGTCAATGGTTTGATGCCCAAGTGGAGACCAGTGACAAACGGTACTCCTCGGGGCCAGTGCTGGGACCAGCACTGTTTGGCATCTTTGTCAGTGACATGGACAGTGTGGATCGAGTGCACTTCTCAGCAAGCTGGCCAATGACATCCAGCTATCAACAGCTATCAACATAGTGGAAGGAAGGGATGCCAGCTATAGGGACTGTCACAGCTTGAGAGGAGGGTCTATGTGAACCTCCTGAGGTTCAAAAAGGTCAAGTGCAAGGTCCTGCACCTCAGTCAGGGCAATACTAAGCAAGAATACAGGCTGGGCAGAGAACAGACTGAGACTAGACATGGAGAAAAGGATTTGGGGGTGTTGGTGGACGAGAATCTCAATGTGACCCAAAAATGCATACTCATAGCCCAGGAAGCCCTGGCTGGGCTGCATCAAAAACAGTGTGGGCAGCTGGCCAAGGGAGGGGACTCTGCTCTCATGAGACCCCATCTGGAGTATTGTGTTCTCTTCTGGAGCTCCCAACATAAGAAGGGCATTCACCTGTTGGAGTGAGTCCAGGACAGGCGTGAAGATGATCACAGGGCTGGAGCACCTCTCCTATGATAACAGGCTGAGAGAGTTGGGCTTGCTCACCCTGGGCAAGAGAAGCTCCAGGGCGACCTTAGAGCACCTTCCTGTACATAAAGGGGGCCTATAAGAGAGCTGGAGAGAGATTTTTCAGAGGGTTTGCAGTGACAGGACAAGGGGGAGCAGTCTTAAGTTGAAAGAGGGTAGGTTTAGGTTAGATATTGGGTTAGATATTAGGTTAGATAATTCTTTACACAAGCATGGTGAGGCACTGAAACAGGCTGCCCAGAGAAGTTATGGATACCCTGCACCTGAAGTGTTCAAGGCCAGGTCGGATAGGGCTTTGAGCAACCTGGTCTAGTGGAAGGTGTCCCTGCCCGTGTCTAGGGATTTGGAACTAGATGATCTTTATGGTCCCTTACAACCCAGACCCTTCTAAGATTCTGTGATTCTATGTCTCTTTTTGCAGCAAAGATAGAACTGCTGGTGTAAAAAATTACCACTTTGAAAGACAGAATTCAAGGAAGAGCTGGCCTGTGACTAGAATGAAATCCCTTCTGGGAACTAATATTATAAAATACCTCATTAACTTCTGCCTCAAGTATAAAGATGTTACTTTGATATTGTCTTCTCTAAAGCCAAGAAACAAGTCATATCTCTGGGGATGAAACCTAACATTTCCAACAAATAATTCTCTAGCAAAATGCTACCACAATGATACAGTTTGAATTTTCCCTAAAAAAGGATTGCTTTTTTGCATAGTATCAGGGATTGAAATGCGCCCTAAATATATACATTAACGGAAGTTGTATGAAATTATATCTCTCTTTACCTTTCTTTTCTTTCTTCTGAATTTCTCTTCCGGTCAGCAGATAAGTCTGATTTCAAATCAGACCAGATGTGAACCAGATTCCTTGTGCTTTTTTCCTGAATTTACTGNACAGACTCAGTAGAAGTATTGGAAAGAAAATAAAGAAATCAATACTGTAGGCCAAGGCAAGACTGAATTAATTACTAATGTCTTGCCTTCAAAGGAAGCCAAATAGAAGCTATTTTCCTCATGATAGTGTGCTTTGAATTTGAATGTGAACTTTTTCACATCTGTAGGAACAAATTGGTTTGTACATTTGTTTTTGTGAAGTTGCTGTGTTGCCCTCATCTGCTTGGCTGGAAGTGACAGGCAGTGCAACCACTGTGTGAATGATGCTGAGGATTTTATAGTCAGCAACTGTGATATGGAGTCCCTCTAAAACAAGTCCGGTTTGGATTTTTCCCTTTTTTTGGTCTCAAGTGCTGTTCCAGGTACACTCCTAGCTGTCCAATGTGGGTTTTTATGAACACTTTTGCAATAGTGTTCTTCTTTGCTGCTAATATTTCCACACAGTTATATTGCCAGTTACCTCATGCATTACTGATAGTTGGGTAAAATAAATGGCCAGATAAAGTTTAAAGTGAAAATAAGAACATTTCAGTCATTACGTTTAGCACTCAAGTCCAAGAATTACTTCCAATTTTTTATATTTGATGAATCTTTTAGTTGTAGGTATTTTTACAAGCTTCCTCAAATTCTCTTTTTTGTGAAATCTGTCCTTTCCTCCACATTATCACCATAGTTCTTTTTCTATAATGTTTGTATTATCACGCATGTCCCTTGATTTTTGGTCAAACTTTGTTCAACCTGTTTTTTATTTTGCTTATAAAGACTAATATAAAATAACTATTTTTGTAATATTGAAGAATATTGTAGTCTTTACAGCTCAGAATAAAATACTGGAAAAGATGCTATAAGATAAACTTCGGTTTATGGATTGCTACAAAGATTTGAGGGAAAATCCCTCATGTTGAAGATAAGGACATAAGAATGGAACTGTGTGGCTTGATTCACTGGAGTCATCAGTGTAAATTGTTAGTGGTCTACTCATTTTCAAAACTGGCATAAACATTATTAATTTTCTCAATAAAAGTATTTTTCAGTTTGAAATAAGTCAATGAAATTCAAAATCAATATAAATAGACGATACAGCTGTACATTTTTGTCATTGTCAACACAAAAATTTATCCTGCTTACATAAAGATAAATCAGTATTTCTACTCAAATAGACTTTTTAGACTTTTCCATTTTATTGGTAGTTATATTAGGATTATGATGTTGTTTCAAATGGGAGATAAACAACCATATCCAGATAATAAAAGAATTTATGATTAACTAATTCACTGATGGAACTTTTAGGCACTGAGTCTATTATATTTGGCATGAGTAGGCTACACAGCTCATAAAGCTGGATTGTTCTAGATTTCCATGGTTTATAGCTGACAAATTTCAGGCCTTATGTGAGTCTTAAGGTAGATTGGATTCATGAATTTTTTAATCATAATGCTACATGGAATGTACTTATAGATTTGAGTCTCCATTAAACTAAAAGGGATGTATAAAATATTCCCTGTTTGTAAGATTATAGTCTACACAAAACATGCAATTTACTCAATTCTACAAGTGGGGTGTGCTGATCTAAACTGATCTGCTTTCAAATTGAAGTCCATAGTAGAGCTGGGAATGAACATTTCAGCTCTGGTCTACTGAAGTTGCTATACATAGTCGTGATTTTATGCCATTATTCAACAGGAGAAAATACTTCTAGCATTCTGAAAAACTTTTTTTGGAATATAGGGGGCAGAGAAACCTTCATCTCATTATCTTATAAAGCTATAGTATGAACAAATATTGAGGACAGTAGAAACCACAATGTTCAGCCATGAATAAAGGAAAATTCCATCAGGAGTTATGCCATTGGAAAGAGTATTTTATTCTACTGGAGCTGGGAAATTTGCAGAGGTGGATTAATAATTGGAGAAATTTTTTTTAAATTATAAATTAAATTTTTATCTCCTTTTCATTACTTATAACGCAATTTCATGGATTTTCTTGGTTTTCCTGTTTCATGACATTATCTGGTATTTTGTTAATCATTAAATGAGGTTTCTTTACTTGAAATTTTGCTTGGGGGAGGATAATGATGAAATTGTCTGCCTAAAATATGAAAACACTTGCAAATTCAGACAGATACATATAGATACAGATATATATAATCAAGCTATAGACAGATATAGCTTGATTTTAAACTATCACATATTTATGTGATATATACAGCCCACCCTGTAGTGCAACCCAAGGTTGAAATTAATTTGCAAAAGCAAATAAATCTGTTGGTTGAAATTGCTTTCTTATGAAAAGATTTTGACATTTTACTGGCAATATTAACATATTGCTTTCTATGGCTTAAGCTTTTGCTATTGTATATTTCACAAATAATGAAGAAACTCTTTTTCTGGGAATCTTGATCTTTTGGAGAGCTGGAAACTAATGTACTTGTATTTTTTTTAATGCACCTGAAACTATAAATAGCTTCTGGTACAATACTTCCTTTTGATTACATAGCTGATATGGGGACTGGCTATACATTTTATTCTAGTACAGTGAGATAAAAGATACAGTATAGATTTTCCTTGGACTTCATCCAGAAATTAGTAAAAAGGCTTTGATGACTGTGATAATTTTGGAAACCATCTTACCATGTTTGCTGTATGTTTAAAAATTGAAATAATACATTTTTTTCTAGCAGAATTAAGATACTTGATTTAACTGCTAAACAGTATGAACTGCAAGCATTTTTGTTCTTTTTTATTGTTCTCTAAATAGAAAAGCACTCCATTTTTACATGTCTGATTTTTCTGAGGGAACAGGTCTAAGTAAGGCATGTGAAAACAAAAACCCAGCATCCTCATAAAGACACACCTGACCAATGTAGCCATCTAACTGGGTACTCTGCTTTTCTCAAATATGTAATTTTTATCTTCTGCTTCAGCTTATCATCACTGGGGAAAACATCTAGTTTCTCAAGGCACCTATCCAAATTCAGACTGCAACGGTGGAACACGGGAGATAAAATGTTAGGTGTGTTCTGGGCAGTTCTGAATATGTATTCTGCCCTTAAAATTGTAAATGTGTTAGTGATGCCTTCTGGAGGCTGACCTGGAACAGAGACCAGGCAGAGCAAAAGGACAAAGTAGATATTTATTGAAAGGCCTCAATGGGTACACAAGAGCCTGGCTGGGCCACACCCCAGATGTCCCAAAATAGTCACAAAATGGACAATGGATCATGAGGTCTCACACTTTTATAAGTTGTGGCCCATTAGCATATTAGATACAATTGTCTAACCACAGTTTCAGGTTATGAAGCTCCGTCTTCCTGGTTTTTCTCTCTTCACTCCACCATTGATTTTGTTCTTGGGCCTGAAAGTTGTATCGGTTGTCCTTGGTCCCAAGATAGAAAAGGAATTGTTTTGTCTCCTTGTTCTGTGAAGAGAGCTTAGTAGTACTTAATGTGGGACCCAAAACTACCCACTAAACTGGCACAGAATCTGAAAAATGTAAAAACTAAAACTTAAGGTATCACTAGGACCAAATTATTTTCTTTGGTGTCTAACAGAGATGTTTATTTGTAATGTGTTTTCTGAAGGAAAATAGAAAACAAAGAGTCGTAGTTTAAAAAATTCTCTCTGTAGGATTTATAATTCTTACTTTTTTTTTTTTTTTTAATTTGTGGGGTAAACCAAATTGATTTGTTGAGAGGCAGCAATGTTAAATATGGTCCGCAGTACAGAAAAATTATACTGTGTTTGATGTATTGGTCATTTCTGGTCATTTGAGGCATTATATCATCATCTCAGTGATGTTTGTGTCTTGTGGGTAATATTTTATTGCTGGAAGAAGACATTACATATATACAGTAATATTATTTATTGTTCATTGAGCCATAGAAGTTAGGAATAGAAAATGACCTATTAGATCATGCAGTTTATCTCTCCACAAAGCAAAGGACATCTCTCCAAGTGCAATCTGATGACAGGTAGATAAATAATCGTGGCAAGAGTACTATGACTATAGAAAGGCAAATATGCAGTCTTAATTAATTTTTCTAAAGCATGAAATTTTTGACAAGTTGATACAGTGCATTGACCAATACAACAAATAAAATCACATATATATAATCTCAAGGAGTATTACAAATGTTGACATTAGCCTTTTTTTTGGCATCATGTCAAAATACACAATTCAGTTTCAGAACTGATAACTAACTGAAGTAAAATTGATAAATCCTTCATTTAAAACATACTTTCCTGGGAAAACCTCGGAGCAGATAAACAATAATTTTGCTGTAAGGTCTGAACAAAAATCTGCCTGCTTTTCCTTAGTGATGAAGTTTATTCTCAGCAATGAGGACTCTAAAAAGTATTAAGCTATACTTTTAGTTTCAGATGCAACCAGTATTTAGTGCAGGGAAATTATATATTCTTGTCAAATTTCAATAAATAAATAAATAAATAAATAAATAAATAAATAAAT
>VZTB01006779.1:222153-250402 GCA_013397245.1 Thryothorus ludovicianus | reverse complement strand
CAGGGAAATCATATATTCTTGTCAAATTTCAATAAATAAATAAATAAATAAATAAATAAATAAATAAATAAATAAATAAATAAATGCTGCTGTGCTGTAGGCAAAATTAAAACGTTGATGCAAGTCCTGATAGGAAAGGATAGATTTGCACTATTATTGTACTGAGGATGGATGTTAATCTTGAGAATATCTGAAAACTCTCCACAGTCATTGACAAAATGGTGATGGTAAACAAGAAGACATTTTTGCAATATGAGAATGGGTATTCCTCTGTCTTTCAGAAAGATCTCTGCCTCCCTGCCCCAAGCTGTAGACACAGCAAGCCAGAGAAGAAAGGCTGTGTTTGACCTACTTTGAACAGCGACTAGCCAAGATCAAAAATTACTAATTAAGGTGTGCTTAAGGGAGATTGTCATAAAGAGAAAAAAACCCAAGACATAAAAGATAGAAGTTTCAAAGTAATAATGTAACGATGATACATACAAATAAAAATGCTTTGTTGTCTATACCTCTGCAAGAATATGTACATTCCTATCAGTAAGTGAATTCTGATATAAATAATGCATCTTTTGGTCTGAACAGCCAAACTCATTATTTGAAAGATGAAAATGCTATCATGGCTTCTATTATTTATAGTGACTTTTTTTGTTTATATAGGGAATCATTCAAGAATTTAATTCACTTTGACTCATATGTTTATCTGTAAAATAACTTGTTCATACTACTAAGACAGTATACAGAGTAAATCATCTCTCAGCATGTGTGGGGTAGGCAGATTCTTTACCTCATTAATCAAAATGCATAATTACTGCAGCACTTCTTGTGCTATTATGTCAAAAATAAGATTTTCAGAGTATCACTTCTGTTAATAAATTATTATCTGCATTTTTTTCTCTTTATTTCTCTCTGATGCTAAAAAAATGTTGCATCTGACAAATTTTTCTTTCTTTTAATTTTTTTAAAAATTTAAATTAAATCTACACTATATTAAAAATTGCTGATGTGTAAAAACCAATCTAATCAAGCCTATGAGTCCAACTATGTCTTCTGCTTACTTATTTCTAAAGAAAGCTCCTAGTACAAGAGCAAATGGGAACATAACTGAGGTTTTGTATGCATGATGAACTGGAAGCTCATACCTTGGCTGTGGTTTCTTCCATTAAGCTTAACGAATTGAATTTGTATAGCAGTTTTGAGAGTTCCCTCTGCTCATCTATCAGACTAAAACACATTTGTCCACTCCGTCTGGAAGCTCGCCAGTCTTCTTTCTCCAGCCATTGTTTTTCAACAGTAGCATAAAGAATCTGGGTAAATAATGCAAAATTAATGCTCCAAATTTTACTTTAAAGTTTTTTAACTACTTCTCTCTCTCCCTCTCTCTCTCTCTCTCTCTCTCATACAATCATATATAAATAATACATTCATCTATAGTTGAGATTTGAGAGACAGTACTAAATATTTGTTAAATTGTTTATACAAAGAATTTTGAATTTTTAGAAAAGTTGAACCATTTCTAACGTGACTTACACATTTCTTTACAATGTAAAGTTAAGAGTTTATTTACTTGTATAGATCTTATTTAAGTTAGCAACTACAGAAACAATCTAATTCAATGCAATTCTTCTCTATCAGAACTTCAAGGAATGTTCTCTCATGAAAAAATCAGTGTGATTTTTTCACTTTGGTAGAAAATGAACAAAAGGTCATTAGGACTTATAGGTTAATCATGTACAAAACCTAAAAAGTAGCAAGACATGAAGTTTAAAGGTACCCAACCAACAGCAGTAGTTTGTGTGATATTCCTGAATTTGCATTTAGGAGAGATTGTAGTATCTGCTTTGAGATACTGTAGGGGAGAAAGAAAATATTTACTGTCACAATCTTATTTTCTCAGAAGGTTTTTCCACAATTTTGTTAGAATGATTGGTAGCTTGTACAGCTTGTGACATGGACCCTTACGTCACCTTGTCCTATGAATGCAACTGTTACACAACTGCACTTAAAATAAAGATGAAAGGGAATATTCCATATACACAAGGTACTTGTTGTTGTCTTAGTCACTTCATAAATGTATGCATCTCTTGTTGCAGATCAGAAGGTAAATCTGTTACTCCTAATTTTAGCTGTGTTTTCAAGTAAACCCCATAGGTAGGGAAAGGACAGAAACAATTCTAGTATGCATATATAAGGTTGCTTATTAGCACATCTGCCCTTGGTAGCTAACTGGGAAATGCACATATCCTTATCCTTCATCATCTGTTTGAAGAATCAGACACCTAGCAGGGACAGGAGCACCTAAATTAGACTTCTGACTCTAGCAAGGTGTTCACAAAAACCCTCTCCAGTGGTTGGGGAACCTTCGAATGCTTAGGCAACAGGCACCTGAATCTGCACCAGCAACCTGCAGTTTTGCTCTCACACGTGCCCAGTTGGACTGCTGTCCTGGTGAATTGCTCATCAGGAAACTTCTGTGCAATTCTGGCATTAATCTCCCTGAGAGCTGCCGTTTTCAATCTTAATCTTGTTGTTTTAATGCCAGCTTTCAGATGCGTAATTTCCAGTCTAAACAAACAAACATGCAAAACTGAGCTGAGTCATTTGAAACAGAATCATGTTAACAACTACAATCAGCAGGGCTGAAACCTTTTCAGGCTGACAGCTGCTACTTTAGCTAATGAAGTATTAAGAGCAGCAGCTGGGTGTCGTCTTTCACGTAGTGTGGGAAGTGGTGTAGGACATATTTTGGCAGGGTATCTTAACTGATTGTTACAGGTCAGAATTAGAAATCTTGCTTTAATATAATTTATGTACTGTGGCTGAACTTCACAGAAATTGTTCATTTGATATGTTTTAGCTTCTTTCTTTCTTAATTTTTGAGCTCAAATTTACTATTCCAACCCCAATATTCCATTCCACCTCCTTGGAAGACAGAATTTCTGCTTCTCAGGCACTACCTGCTGGTGCCAGTCTTTCTGTCTAGTGATCATCCTCAACCACCCCAACGTGGTATATAATTTCTTAGATGTGATACATCTAGACCTGTCTTAAGGTGTGTTATACAGATAACAGAGTTCAACTTGAACTCTCCTCTCTAGAAAAAGAGCAAGAAATCTTCAGATGACAATTAAGAACATGTAGGAGTACTTGTAGATATTTGATTGCACAAAGAGTCTGCAGCAATTGTATTCCTAGATGGACAAGTATCTGTGATTAGGAGGGTCAAATTCTGGCTATAGGCCATATTTACTCTATTGCTTTCCCAGTCCACTTTTCTCTCCCTCACGCTTCCTTAATCTGAACGACTGAACAGAATTAATTGCAAAAAACCTTACAGGATAGACATCCTTTCTGTTCTGCCATTTCAACAACCTGGCCTGAAGTGAACTCTCAAAAACAAACAAAAAAATCCTTCTGTGTTTCTATAGGCTTGGTTCCAAACCTAACTGTGATACAAGAACAAGGCTTCCTAGTTTAGGGGAAAATAGGCCTGTAGAAAACAGTAGGCTTTTCTATAAGTTGAATAATGATCTTCACTTCTCTGGGATCAATGCAAGACAGCAAACCTAATTTATGCAAGCTAAAACTATTGACAGCAGGCCTTAGATTAAAAACTAGGATCAAGACAGCACTTTTTAGTAGGTAAGGCTTCCAATAAAACACAAATAAAAATATATTGTATATGCAAATTAATAAAAAAATGGAAAGAAAGTGAACTCTTTAAAATTTAATTGGAAATATAAGCTAAAATCACCTTAGCGCATTCTGAGTGTTATATAAATCTAGTTGCCTAATTGCCCCATTTTTCTGTGACTTAAAACTTGTGGGAGGCCCTATTTAAATACACACATCAATTTTTATTATCTTTGTAAGTGACAAGAGCTTATGCAAAGCCATAGGAAGTAATAAATACACTATGGTATTACATTTCCCAATATGTATACACATATATCATGCAGGGATAGGACCATGGCATCCCCTTCATGATTTTACTTCTAGCTACTGTCATAAATATTCCTGCTGGGTGCTAACGGCAGAGAAAGCAGAGCATGATTCATTGCATATTCTCAGTCACATAGGAATTTCCAAATTACAGCGGATCCAATTAGTATCTTAAAACCTCTGATGTATTTACTGCAGATACTGTAATCTCTGCACAGCTTTAAACACCAGCTGTGTTCTTTCAGCAGTGAAGCCTGTTGGCTGCAAACTTCAAATGTATGATGGTATTTTGAGGTGTAGTAAAATGTTGAGACCATTTTCTGACATTTACTGCTAGTCTGAGGTCTGAGACTTCAGTGGACAACAAGCAATGCTTTAATATTGTTCCAGTCCTGGAGGAAAATTATTTGGCTTCCTCATCAGCGCTGTCTTTAAAATACTATGACTGTTTAAACAGGAAATGGCAAAATCAAATCCTAGAAGTCCAAGCTCCTTGGGCAGAACTGTCTAAAGCCACTACCATAATGATGTTACTGCTCTGGGATTTATGGTTTCTATTACACAAATCAAAAGGATATAACTTTTATAAATCTGTAAGAATGTTGCCATGGCACATCTGAAACAAAGGTTTGGCTGAAAATATGAACTTTGTGTTAGGTTTATAGATCAAACTCTCAGTTCCAAAAATTAAGACTGCACATGGAAATCACCTTTCCTCCAGACACAGAACCTGCACACAAACAGCAGCAGCAGGACTCTCCTAGCCAGTGTGAGCTGTTGCATTGCGACAGGCAGCCCTGTCTAATGTCACACAGGAAAAACGCACGTACCTAAAACTGGCTGCTGGTTTATGTGGAAAATAAGTGCTCTTTAACTTATAGAAGGATGCATCTAACCAGAAACCAGGGGATAAAGATGTTCCACCTGATATTTTTTAGACTTCAGTGGTTGTATATTCTGCATAATTAACTCATGCAAGTCATCTCTGAAGGAAAATCTGCCTAACTCGTGTGTTTAATTAAAACATCTGTAGTTCCTATGCAACACTGCTTCAGGAACTGGAATTTGAAATCAGGGTTTTTGTTTCCCTGTATTCTGTAGCTGAATAAAAATGAATAGGCTTATACCAACACAAATAAATCCACACTTATGTGCCTGTAGATATTGGTCAATACAAAGACAGTAACTCTTGCATGGCTGCTGCCTTACTGACAATGATTTTGTAGCAGCACAGGACAGAAATTTTAAAGCTGGGCAGGACTTCATATTTACTTGGATTATTTTTAGTTCTTGGAGATTTCTATGGTTTTAATATTGAAGAGAAAGGAACAATACAAAGACTTTTCTTTCTATATAGGAGAAATGAGAGTAATCTGTGATGATGAACCAAGCAAAGAATGTGCCTCTCATATTTTAGCAGAGACCAAGAGGTGTGACAGCTAAGAACGTTTTTCAAATACTGGCAGGATTCTGTTGAAAAGAGAATATGCTGTCTTCTTTACCATCAGAAGTGGGAGCCTCTTCTTTCCTTGGTTAAGAAAAATATTTCATTATCTTCAAGACTCGGATTTTGTCATTGTGTTTATAGAGGACTCAAGTCTCTTTGGGCAATGTTACCATAATATATGTAGTGAAAAATAGCATAAATTTAGGAATGTGTCACTGTATGAAAAATAACAAGAGAAAATCTTTACTGGTTTATGCTGATGTATGCCTAAAGAATTTAATTGTTAAAATAATACTGCCTTAGAAATCTTTGCAGGCTTTCTTGAATATCCACAAGGAATTATATTTTTTATTCATCTATTTGTGGTATTAGTTGGCAAAGCATAAAATAATATTTTCACACTGAAAGGATGATGTATTCGTCTTTAAACTAAAAACAAAATTAATTTTAATAAGGAAATTGCGGCTACATTTGTCTAATTGCATTGAAGCATACACAATGGGAAAAATATACACAAGGCTGATTCTTTCATTGTGTTCCTTTTAATCTGAATATCTGCATTAAAATCAATATCAATAAGAATACTTGGCTTCAGGATCCCAGTACACCTTATTGTTTATATTCATTAAGTAAGGAAGAAATAAGGTAAATGAAGTAACCTTGCAAAAACCTTTGAAATGATGAAAAAAATCTGTCTGATCCTCACACTTAATCTCCATATAGGCATTCAGGAGCTTTTAGAGGAAGTGTACATTTATTTTAAACTAGGAGAAAATGGAAAAAATGTGAAAACTCTTTATTCATGACAACACTGCTTCCTCTATGACATTCAAGGATGAAGTTCTGCCTGTTATTAGTAGTATTTAGTGTTAGCTCTCTACTAATTAGTAGTTATAACTAATTAGTAGTTAATAGTAGTAGCTGCCTGTAGCTTTCACTTTCCTACTATACAAGTAGAGCAAATAATTCATGTATTCTTTAGATTATCAAGTTTTTAGTTAGCATTTTCATTTCTTCCTGTTCTCTGTGGCAATATCCGATTTTGTTATGATGCTTTGTCACTGTTTCCATTATAAAGGCCTTGTTTTTGATCTTCCTCAGTTTTAAACATTTTTGCTTGGTTTAGAGAAAAGTTTTAATACCAGTGATTACTTCACTGTCACCATAGGTTGCAATACCTCCAATACTTAAATTTTGGTTTTCTAAGTGGTATATGAGGTTACTCATCAAATTCAGAGCTAACACAATGCCGCTGAACTACACCTACTATAAATATGGATCATTTGTTTCATCATTCAATATTAATACAGATACCCTTTAAAAATCTTAATATATATAATCACTTTCTTTTGGGTCACAGATATGAGAGGTCTGCATTTTTGTGTACTTGACTCAAGATATGTTCATTCTCTTTCTCCAGAGACATTGAAAACTGTAACTCTAGTGATAATCCAAGAGATTTCCATCCATAAGTCTCACCTGGATATTCCACAACTGCAGTGCTGAACATCTTACTGTTTTGTGAAAGTTTGGATCATAACATTCAGGTTTTTGCTTGTGTTGCAGGCTTGTTGCAAAGGGATAGGCTCATAGTATAAGCAATGTAAGGAATAAGGAATCAACCTGGAACAAGCAAACTCTAATATAGTAGAAGCTCTGCTCATGGGGAAGAAATAATTGTTCTCATATCAAATGTGCTCTTGCTCTGTGTCACACTAAACTGACACAGAAGACATAATAGAAAAAGCTATCTAGGTCACTTAGGAGGTATTTATTTGCCTACAGCTGTAATTTCATTCGAATTCTGAAGCCTCCAACTGAAGTTTACAAAGGTATTCTATTACGGAAATTTGTTCTGAAGACAGAAAAAGACTTGAACAGTAAGAGTTTATCCTTTCTCAGGAGATTAGTTTCTCTCTCTGAAAAGGCTTTGTTTTAGCGTTTTAGTTAAAACAAATAAGAGAATGAAGACCACGGTACATGAATGAAATGGCAGGAAAAAACAACCAATGGCTCCTTTGTTGCATTATCAAGTGGAGGATCCATTAAACTTCAGCTATTATTAAGTGACCATAGCTCCTCAGCCCTCTGATATCATTGAAGAATAAAATTAAATATCTTACCTGTATTTTGTTCTCATTCCAGTGCCTAGAACTGTATCTGAGCATGGAATGTTTTCTCCATAGTTTTTTTTTTACAGGTTTCTAATCTGTTTTACAATCTGAGAGAGAAGACATTCTAATGCTTAGGAACTTAGAAGGCAACATTCAAGATGTCTTTGGAAGTTTTTACAAATGTCTTAAACACTGGCCTTACAGGTACCTTCAAAGAAGAAAGCATTAATAAATCCTTAGATATATATGTTGCTGTTAGCATGAAAGCTTTTGTCAATTTGATTTTGAGAGGGTATGTAGTTTTCACTACCCTGGTCAGCAGAATTGCCCAGAAATTTCTGCTGATTGCTTGATTCTCTTGGTGTTTAAACACAACCAAGACAGTAAAATGGAAGGTACTTATATGAGATGGAACAACTTCTAGTACAGGATATAAAGAAGATGTATTTTCACAGGCATATACACTTTGGCGCTCCTCTTATTAGGAAAATCTTTCCATTGCAATGTCTCAGGTAAATGGTAAGAATGTCTCTCACTTTAAAAGTATAGACAGAAGTCCTCTCTGGACATCTTCTACCCTATGATTCTTTCCCTTTCTGGTATTGCAAATCATTGCCAAACCAGATGTACTTCTCAAAAAGATGAATTTTGCCTTTGAGGCCTTTTTACATAGGAAGAAAATAGAGTAGCTATTTCTTACACTATTCCTTGGGAAGTAATAATGAAAATAATAAATCCAAAAGCTCTGTGCCTTTAATACAAGAATTGTTTCACCTGTGTTTCATTGCTTCTTGGATATTACTTAACCTAGAATTATAAACTCTATTTATAACTGGACAGTAAATAGTATGCAATACTGGACAGTGCATAAGAAGAGCACATTCCATAAGCTGTGTCTCTTTTAAACTGCACTATATTTTTGCTAAAAACATTTACACTGTGAATGTGCTACTGCCTTGCCAACTCAGAAAAGTTTTGTCTTCCATCAAACAGCATGTATTGTAGGGCTATTTGAATGTTACCCTGGTATAAGAAATCCTATTTGTACAATACTTCCTTGGGTCTAGAGCAGCAACTTGATTCTGTGTTGAAAACCACTTGAAAACAAAATTATTTTGGATTTGAAAGTAATGTGACTAATTAGTGCCATTATAAGTCACTAATAATATTTAACTATCATAATTTATCATTAAGGCTCAAGTTATTTGTCAAGAGGTCCCAAACTGAAATTGGAGCATTTTCTGTAGCTGTTACACATTGTCACAAAATTGTTCCCTTTCTCTCTGCAAACGCTGGGGATGAGATGACTTTTTTCCTTAGGATTAAATTCACTCTGCATGAAAATCATGGCCAGTTAGGTACTACTCAAGTTTTAGATTGTTCTGCAGTCTTACCTGAGGTATGTAGGTCTGGATCTGTGACCTAAATCTCCCAGCCATACTTTCACACATAAAGGATGAATTTCTCTTCAGGCAGAGGATTTATAGAAGTAGGCATTGAGTCAAAAGAAAGGTTCAATTAGTTATCTGATAAGCCAAATCTATGGTAAGACTTCTGCTTGGATCAAAGTTGGAGGGAAGAGAAGCTTTTGTTTAACTACACATGGTCAGAAATCGAGGACCTTTTCTTTGCCTTTGGCCAGTTTGAGACTTTTCTATTCCAATTTGGGATGTTTTAGCCTTTCCTTGAATGTGACCTGTATAATAGAATGTGATATTACAGGAAGAGTTGTAACAGCTCTAAATCATGGCAAGACTATCTGGGACTGGGACAGTAGCAAAGAATGAATTAGAGTGGCTTTATGCTAGTACAAATACATGGTTTTTAAAAATTATAACTAATAAGCTAATCTTTAAAGCTTGCAAATTGTCTTACTGACTGAAAAAAACAGGACAGACAAATGCTGATTCTAGCTTATAGACCAATATCTTGTCTGCACATACAATTTGTCTGCAGAAAGAAGTGCCCTGCAGAGGAGATTGGTAGTGTAGTTAACATGAAATCCTAATTTATGTGGGGAGTTAAACTAAAATCCAGAGCTTTAAGTTTACAGAAGATTCATTCCCATTTTAAGATAACTCTGAGCATTTACTTACAAAAACATGACTTACTGCTTTAAAACATCCATGATAACATTAGAGAAAATAGGAGGATTTCTTCAAAGTGTGATTCTGGGGAGGAAAATGACATATTGTAATCACAGCACATTCTTAGTAGTAGAAAAACTAAACATTAAAAAGCCATGAGCACACTTCATGAGAGCTGGGAACAGCTTCCCAATAATGATTAGTGTAGTGGTGGAAAGCACTCAGTACTTCTAAGTGGTGTGTCATCACCTCATGAAAAACACTGCATGATGTAATTGCTTGTGAAAGCAGACCCTACGAACTTGGCAGTTCCCTTGAGCTCCAAGGCCTCTTCTACTTTCTTTTAACATTTGATCCTTGCTTTTAAGCAGACATAATTTTCTAGAGAAGGTGCCATTTGTCACTCCATCCTATTGTGGGCTAAGCAGAGGCAAAGGGAGCAGAGTTTTAGGTATTGCCTCAGCTTGTGGTAGACAATGTGAAAATGTTCCATATTTTATTTATCAGCCATGTTTTTTTGTGGTGTCTGTAGGAATGAATGAACAAGGTTTGCAATGATTAAACTAAATTTAATGCTGGGTCATGGTAATTCTCCTTTCCCACATTTGGGGAAACAGAATCCATCTTAGCTGTGGATGTTGTTGCTTCATAGAGGAATATTTTCAGACTGTTTAAATTTGAAAAAGCTGTAGAAATGTTCATTCACATGAGAAATGGGGAATTACCGGCATTATTTATCCAATATGTTACAAGTTTTGAATATCTGTGATAATACTGTATTGAGAGTAAACATGAAATAAAAATGGATAAATTTTGAAGAATCTGGAAATAAGACGAAAAAACCCCCAATATCTTGTAAATTAATCCTTCAGCTCTCAAAGTAAAAGAAATGGCTCATATCTCCAAAGGCCATTTTAGTTTGTAAACCTCTATATATCACCAGGACTAATGAAAGGAAGGATTGGAAATTTCTGTCAAAAAAAAAGACTGAGTAGGAAGTGACCAATAAGGTCGCAGTATAGCAGAGCTCCTTGATATTCTTCTCTTTTACAGTCTTCTGTTTCCTTACTCTTTTCAATACTGCAGTACAAAATTGTTCAGCAGTTTGACTTAGAATGAGAATGAAACTGCATTGCATAATCACTAGTTTCACATCAACTACAACTTATCCCAGAGGTATTCTTTTCTAGAAAGCTGATTTTACTTCATTTTCACAATATATATTGAAGCTTCAAATAAAGAATCTGCAACATTGACAATGAGGAAATACTATAGACTGCAATTGTGATTATTTTAAAAATAATGTCCTTTCTGTTATATCATACAAAGCTCTAGCAAGCCCTTTGATCAATTTATCCAGTACTGTCTTACCTATTTTTGTGACAAAAATAGTTTTTCTTTACTAGTTCATTCAAATTGCAGTGACATTTATCACATCATTCTGTTCTTCTTTGTGTATTGCAAAGAGATGAAATAATGGAAGAACTTCTGTCTGTCAAATACTCTTCTCCTATTCTCTGCTCATAAAATTCACAGTAATGCCAATGAGATTTACACCTTGTAATGATGGGAATGAAGAAGATTTTTTAATTCATATTTCAGTATTTAGCAGAGCATAGCTTAGAGATCTTCATCTGCTTCCAGCTGTGCTAACTGAAGGGAGTGAGACTTGAGGGTGAATTTGGTAAAAAAAACTAAATAGATAACTACTGAAATGTTTTCAGAAACATTAACCTCATAAAAGTTGCATAAAAGTTGAAGCCCTGTCACTGAAGTGCCTGATAAATATGTCAATAAACCATCTGTGCTTCCTTCCTAAAGTGAATGGCTCAGTGAGCCAAATTTTGTCTTCTGAGTAAAGCAGTCTGGTCTCCCACTGTTGCCACAAAATCACCCCTTTTGCTGTTGCATCCTTCTCTGTTGAGTCCACTAACTCTTACCAGTAGCTCCATCCTCTCCTGCAGTGAGGAGGAGATTATCCCAGTCATTCCATCTTAGTGTTTCCCTGGAGGCCTGGAGTTAAGCATACACTGGCTTGTTTTTCCCCAGCAAGTATAAAGCTTTAATGCCAGATAAGTCACCCATCAGACATTTGTTCCATGCTCGCTTTCAGATTGTTTCCCAATACCTTGAAAAGATAGATAGCACACATCTGAAACAGGCTGGTAGGTGGAAAGGTTGACATAGTTGCTACTGCCTTTTCATCTTTTGGAGTATTATAGTAGTGGATTAGATGATATCAATCATACAGAGTTCTGTACAATATATGGTGTTTTCTATTTTATGCTTTCAAGTAGAAAACCCAGAAGGTCTGTTTTATAAGCTCAGTGTGCAGTCATATATGTGGTACCTCATGAGAATAGCTGTTACCAGTTTGGAGTTTTAATTGTCTATGACAAAATAGCTTGGAAACATCTATTCTGGAAGCTATCGATTTTGTCTGAATTGCACAACTTAGTTTTAGAAATTTACATAGATTTTTACAGCTGCATTGATTAACGTTTCCATTTGCATGACAAGGTCAAGTACTTCATAAAATACATTTTATAATATGCAAGCAGCAAAAGGAAGCATCTCTCTCTCTGTAGGGTTTTACTGTTAGATTCTTAAAGTTGTATGTAAAGATACATCTTTTTAGAGGCAAATTATTATACTTCAAGTTGAACTCTATTAGAAGTCCACTGGATGCCCATACTCTCACAATGCTATTTTGATGTGGGTTACATTAATCAAATTTCAGTGACTTTGGATAAGGATAATGTGTTTCATTTCCCCAGTGAACCCACTGGAGAGAAATCATAGCTTTAACATATAGGAGATATTTTACTGGAAGACCTACTGCCTTCTTTGCACAGCTTCTTGCACATTTCCTGTCCTTGCATAAACATGAAAGACCACAAAAAGTGATGTGATTTAGGAAAGTGGTTTCTGCTGAGTAGACCTTTTCTCTAAGACACTCCAAGGAAAGGGCTGCCTAGACCTGTGCTAGTTCTGTGCAGGTCTGGTGTCAGAACTCTGCACTGCTCCTCTGCTCCCAAGCAGAGCTACCAAAATACCCTGGACACAATCAGATGCTTCTCAACAAGCTCGTATTCTTGTTTCAGCACCAACGTGGCTACAGCTGAGAGTATAGAGGAGAAAGAAGAGGCAGGAGGAAGTCAGAAGCATAGTTGAGGAAATTGGGACAGAAATCCTGAGGCTTAGATAGACTCAGGAAGGATTGGTAGATTTCAGAGCAGGGGCCAGGGACTTGGCAGACCTGGATTCACCTGACAATATTTTGAGCTGAGGTTTGGTTATCAAAAGGATGAGAACTCCTGAATGTGGAAATTTAGGAGTGTGAAAAGATAAATCATATACAGGCTAACTTTTCCCTGTCAATTTTTCCATATATAAAATGATGACAGTAATTTTTAGGGACTTATAGGCACTCTGAAAAATGAGCATAAAATGTTTGTATATCATATTTTTTCCTTAGAATGTACTTTCCAAAAGGAGATTGCTTATTTCCCTATTTTGGCGGTTTTTTTTCCTACTGATGTGGGAACAGAACTGAATACTAATACTAAATTTTTTTAAAATACAATTTGCAGCTAGTTTAGAACCTGGAAATCTCAGTTGTCTCATGATGTTTGTCTATAAAACCAGATAGGCCATATCCCAATGTTTGGAAGGCCTCCCTCTCCTGCATCGTTTAAAGTATTCATTGAGATTTCCTTTAAATTATGCAGTGGGAAGAGATTTGTAGAGCACTGATAATTATGAGGAGAATCAGCTATGAAAGAATTGCTCTAGAATGCATACTGCAGAATATATTTCTGTTCATCTATGTGTGCCAGAACCCTCACCTGAGAAAAACCAAATTAATCCATATTTGCACTGAAGAAATTGCTTTCAGACCAAACTAATTTTTATTTATCAGGATTCACCCACCTCACCCAAATTCAGAGAGCTCTGCAAAAGTTCCTCCTCTATTCTCGTGTGGTTCTTATGAGGAAAAAGCCTGGGTAATGGATAGGCACAGAAAAGTAAAACAAGTATGTGATAGGAGCTATAAGAAGCAGCTGCTATCAGAGCTTCTAAAAACTGCATCCAGTGAGGAGCTCACATTCAGAGTCCAGTCACCCAGATGTTACTTTTCTGAGACTAACACATGGGTGACCTGCATTACTTAAAAGTTCTTTAAGTAATTTTCAATGTTCAAACACACATTTTTATGTAAACTAAGAGCAGAATGGCAGAAAATATATATAATACAATATTCATGGTAAATTACTGTAGCAATTCAACGTAGCCCATAGAGATTTTTTTTCTATTCCAGTTTTAATTACAGTATTTCACAGTAAAGCTAAAATGCTCAAGTATGAAAGAAGGAGCAGGATCAGTGCAGTGGTAAAGGGAGGGCAGAATCACAACCAAGGTAATTTTTTAAAAAATCCTTAGTCTTGGATAAACTCAGAAGGGATTAGCAGATGACAGAGGAAGGGACCAGGACAAGGCAGACCTGTATTCACTGAATCGTGGGACACTGGTGGTTTTTTCAGCCTTTTATCTGAGCTGAAACAGATAATTGTAATGCTTTAGGGCTTTGGTTGTTTTTTTTCCTGAGTCATTTCTTGCTACTTCTCACTCTTAATTTTAACATATCTCTTAACCAAGAAGATAAAGCTAATCAACCCACAGAATAAATATGGAATTCCTCTAAGCAAAATTCAAATGGAAGCATGAATTTGAGCCATCTTTGTTTTTTTTAGTTTGTGTATGCTTGGCAACATAGTTTTAGTTGTGTATGCAACTAGCTAATACAATATAACATTAAAAAATAAAGGCAGAGCATATAAACAAACAGTTATGTAGAGTGTCATCCTATTCAGCAAGTGTGGTTAATCTGTATGGCTTTGACACTCTTAAAGATTTCTAAACAAGACAATATGTCGGGAGCAGTGTTTCTTTTGAATTGCCCTGTGGTGTTCACCTGTTCATTTCAGGGTTTATTTAAAGGTGCTTTAGTGAGCCTTAAGTCCCAGCTGTTAGTTGGTTGTGGTGCTGCTTCGTTTGCAATGAATTGTGCAGTTATTAGCTGTCGTCCTTATCACTGCTTAGACAAACAGCATGGGATTCTGCAAATGAGAAACAGGGGATATGTGAAAAGAAAAAACAACAATGAAAAGAGTCGTGTCTAGACACATGCAGCTTCAGTGTTCAGGTTTTCATGGAGACAAAAAACATCACTTTGAATGAACATATGTTTATGGATGCCACGGAGCAAGAGTTTTACTTCTGTAGCTAAGCTTGAAGTGTGCTCCATTTGGAGATCAAGGTTTCCACCTCTTGGTTATATGTAAAGAAAATAATGTGTTATTGCATAAAATTGCAGCAAACTTTACTTTCTCTTTGAATAAGTGATTCATTTTACAAGGAAGGTTGTTCATTAAGCTTGCATTACTTTATAAAGTAGATTCTTGAAGAAACAGCATACTTTGATAGGGTTTTTATTATTCCAATTAATTTCATCAGAAACATTCAGGTACCTTGAATCTTCTAAATAATTTACATTCAGTACAGAGTCACTGTCTGCGTTGATAGTTCCTGGTTTTTTTTTCCCTTAGTTGCTGGTCTATTTTTACTAATATTCCTAACTAAAGGCACGTTATGCAGTAAAACAGATAACAATCTCTCTTCACAGTTTTACTTTTCTTTGAAGATCTAGTCCTCCATTTTATTCTTTAGTCATTGCAGTACTTCTACCCTTGATTAAATACATTACATATGTATCAAATCAAATTAAGTGCTGAGATGCACAAAATATTCACAACCTGTCTCCCTTTGAGCCATGAGGTTGTTAAGAGATATGGTGCAAGAAATAATGTTTGCAGTGTGCACTGGTAGCCTGGCCAAATTACCATATATTTTGCATCTGATTCAATTGCCAAAAATCTATATTAATATTTACTTCTAATATTTCATGTAGAAAGACCTGGAAATTATTATATTGAGGAGATGTTTACTGCAGGAAATATAGTAGCTATTTTGGAAAGCTGTTAAAAGTTTGCAAGAATGCAGAGGAATAGCTGCTGCGACAGAAATGACTGCAAGGTGGAGTTAAGCAGGCAGACAGTGAATGGTCCAGTCAAGGCAATTTTTTTTTAAGTACTTGAGAAAAAAGGCTACACATGATTGAAGCTTAACTTGGACTAGACTGGCAAGACATTAGTGTTGTAGTTACAGAGTCATGAGACAGAATTAGATTCTGTAGAAAATGGGAGACCATCTCAGGTCACCCTGGTCTTCACCACGCAGAATATGGACATGAAGTGATGATGTGGAAACCTAAGGTAAAAATTGCATGACAGTCCAATCCCATTATATGGATGCAGTCCTGAAAAACTGTTGCCTGTTGGTGGAAATTAGATATATAAGAGGAATACCTAGCTAGGAATTTACTAGTATGATGAGGATTATTAAATGCACTCTTTAGGAGTTCTGTATAATTTTCATATTTTTGTAGTACTAGTTTATGGTACCAAATGCTCCCTCAAATCATATACTATTGACCGTGTTAAAAAATTTTGCAGAAGTTCATGGATTAAATACTAAAGTTTGATAAAAGTTTGTTTGCATTTCTCTTCTAATACAGAAATTTTCTTACAATTCAGAAAGCTTTTATTGACCTTATTTGTTGGTTAATAAAGATAAAAACCTGTTAGTTTAGAGGTTTTTTGATTGTGAAAGCTATCAAGGGTTTATAGATATTGATTAAGAAGTTAGGTTGTAATAATAAGTAAAATGATAATAATTCTGTTTTAGGTTTTTTGACAAGTATATATAAGTACATTTTAATGCATTAGTTGATATGGTTCAGAACTATTTACATTCTGTATCTACTGCAGACCAAATGAAACATAAAGGGCATAACTCAGTGTGCTTTGCTCTGTATGGTGGTTCTTAATGAAGTAACTCCCCATGCCCTCGTAATCTGGTAAAAGGAACATACAATAGTCATTGCAAATATGTTTTGCAACTAAGGATGTTCCTTATAAAACAATTTGTGCCTGACTCCAGTCTGCTAAAACATCAGAGCTAAAGTCACATACTTTCCTTCTGTTGCTCTCTAGAGGGGGGAAGATACATATTTTAGTGTGTACCAGTGAGAAGAGGCTAGGCCTGTCTTTTCTGCAGTGTGCCTTTAAGTAGATAAATGGAGAATTAAAGCCTTTCCATCTTTTTTGTCTCAACAAATACAGTTTTCTCAGCCTCTTTTCACAAGAACTATTTTATAGAATGCTACTTTTCATGAGAGAACCAGGTAAATTGGTGGGTTTTTTTTTACCTTATCAAATATCATTTGCAAGACTTTTCTGCCTTTTTCAGATGGTCTTAGGTAAACCAGATGCAATGCAAATCAAGTGTCAGAGCAAGGTTTTATGATCACAGGCTCATGCATTTCTAGTTTATGCATAAGCATACTTGTGAATTCTGTAGAAATTTAATTCTTGGTACCTTGTGAAATTATCTTCATAAAATCCATTGTGACAAACTTCACCTATATCCAAACTGAATCTCTTTCTAAACCACGTCACCTTTGAGACAGCTAAATGAATATATCTTTAATCGAGGATTAATTTTTGCTGTATTTATTTATTGTGAACATGATTATGAGAAAGAGACTTCAAATTGTGTAGTTCATGTTGCAGAAGCTCTCTTCCCCATACTTAAGACAAAAACAAAGGAAATGGTTGCTCTATTTTTCTTTAAGTGGTAGACTTAGAGTGAAATTCAAGTTACAAGAACTGGTCATGAGGGAGTGACTTATCTTTAGTACAAAAACCTGTAGGCTTTCATCATCTCACAAGCATATAGAGAGAATTACTCTGTATTCTAAAATATTTTTATTTTGAAATTCAAAATAAATCAGAGAATCATAGAGTGGTTTGGATTGGAGGTCCTTTAAAAGTTGTGTACTCTGACTCCCCTTCAATGAGAAGGACTTCTTCAATGGGAGCAGGCTGACCATACAACATGACCTTGAATATTTCCAGGGAGGGGGCATCTACTGCCACTCTGGGCAATCTCTTAGTGTTTCAATACTTCTTCATTATATCTTATCTAAACCAACTCTCTTTTAGTTTTAATTTTTACCCCTGCCCCTATCTCCCCTGTTAAAAAGTCTGTCCCCATCTTTTTATAAGTCCACTTAATTATTGACAGGCTGCAATACAGTTTCCCTGAATATTTATTTATATCAACATAGAGAGCAGAGATAAATGGCACCTATTATTCTCCAGCCTCATCAGTTTCACAAAGGAGAATATAAGCATCATATCTGAGCCCTTGAGAATCCACGAAATGTATTATCATGAGCCGCTGCATCTCAGAAAATAGGAAGTTGTTTGGAAATCTTATTCACATAACGAATGTGTTGCCATTGCCTTCTTGCCATCTATGCAGGGTTTGTACAGAATAACTTACCCTGAGATTTCAGGAGTAAGCAAATGACAGATGTGCCGATGTGTTAATTGGATGTGTCATGGTGAAATGTCCATCTGTCCATTACTGGTCTAGTGAATGATGATTTTCTCCATAAATAATGACTTTTGAAAAATAAAATACTTTAATTCATCCTGCCCATTGTCTTACATGCAAAAATAGAAATATTTTTGAATATATTTTTTAACAGAAGATCATTTTAAGAACAGTGTTTTTGTACCAGTAGCTTTTCTTCAAGGGATGAAGAAATTTGCACTTCAGAGATTTGTGGCCGGAAAATAACCTCAGAAAATTCAGGAACTTTAGCAGAGTTTTCTAAATTTTTTGCCTTAGAGGAGAATAACAGCAAGGAGATTGTTCTAAAATCAGTTAGTGTTTTGATATGTCCAATTCTCTTCATATGTGCTGGTTATCTATTTGTTGTTGCAAAAGTTACAGATACTTAATCCAATACTTTTTACTTGACATCTTTCTATGAAACGGCTATTCCTAAAAATGAAAGGCACAAAGGACGAATAAAATTTGAGATAGGCATAGATTGCACTGATCTATTTATTTATATTGTTTTATGTCTGGAAGGGTTTGATACATTAACACTCTCTTCTCAACTCAAGTCACAAAACAGATGTGCACCTTTGGATTAAATTCAATTACAACAAGTCATATTTTCTCTGAAGAGCCAGATAAGCTTTTCTAAAGGGATAGTGGCATTGTAATGAGTAATACCAGCATTTGCTATAGAGCACATTAATACCCATATCCTTGATAGCAATTTGGTAAGTCAAATTGTTGCAACTTCTTTGTTAGCTAGAGATCTGCTCACATGAAGGAAAATACATTCTAGAAGAAAAAAAAAAAAAATTCAGGAAGAAAGTGTTAGCACAACTTGTTATATCTTGATGCCTAACCGAAGGCACCAAAATTCATATTTGGGAGTTGAAATAAAGGATCTGAATATCAGAGGTGTTGTCTTACATGCAGGTAAATATGAAGGCAAGTGTTTGATTCCTATGTTAATATTGTACATTTGAAAATTTCTTCCAATACTTGCAGTCAACTATTCAACCAGTTCTCTATGTGACACTAGATATCTTACAGCACTGCCAATTAAATCATGAAGGTCAGCCAAAATACAGCCTTGAGAAGTATCTTCACAATTAATCACGGCAATTTACTTAATTCAGTTCTGCCTTATGCATTTAAACACTTTGGGAAATTAATAGCTTTGCTGATTAGTGTAATAGAAACTGAAAAAATGTGGGTCTATTTTATCTTTGATGTGTCTCTGCTAACACCCATTATAGTGCTTAAAGCCTCTAGACATTTAAATGTCACAGCAATAAATAGTCTTTTCTCACATGCACACTATTTTGCTTATGCTGTCTGTGAACAGTTATTGAGAATAAATGATGGAATTGAGGTGAATTTTTATCATATCATGTAATTGTATTAGGGAAATATATTTCTTTTAGTATATTCTCGTATGAAGTCTTAGCAAAGAAAATTCTGTACAGGTGCATTCTTCTAAAAGACAAGATGTTTCCAGGCTTCAAAAAATGCATGTTAACACTGTAAGAAACCTGGTTTCTCAATTAGGTGACCTCAGGTGCTTGCTTTTTCAGTGCTGCAAAGAAGAGAGATATCAGGAATGAATTTGATAAACAAGAGGTGTGACTATTACTTCTCAACCCTACGCAAAAAAGCTGACACACACTTGTATTTAATTACCAATCAGGTTGCACTTTTCAGGACTGCCATCCCTGTTGGTACATTACTCATTTTGTAGTTCCACCTGTGCTCAATTAGTTTTGACTGTCCTTGAAGATTCTTGATACCAAAGCCTCTAGACTTGCAAGGATAAATCAGCTTCTAAAAACATTACCTGTCTGTGCTGAGTAATGCTTGGTTAATACTGAAAAAACAGACAGGGAACTGAAAAATCACCATCTTGACTCTCAGAAGGGCAGTGATTGCCAATGAATATTAGCACTGTAACTCAGCTTTAACATGATCTCCACTGTCTGTTCTTCAAAACAATAATTGATGAAAGTTCATTGTTTTTAGAAGAGTTTTGACTAGGTCTGCTTCCATGCCGTATTTCTCAGTTCATGGAATTTTACTGTCTAAAGGTATATACAATTTATACATATATATAAACTAAATGATTGATTTTTACATTCACTTAAGCTTTTAGATTTTCTGAGATTTCAGAGACAATGACTTAGTAGGTCCTTATTGTTAAAAAATTGCATTTTAACAGTAGCTTGAATCTCTCAGTTATTTGCTTGTAAGTACTGGCTGTTCACCTTTCTCCCTCATTTGAATATTCTAGTCTTTGAAGTTATATTCCTTGTGTAGATTCTGTGCTATAGTTTTGTCAGTTCTTACTAAAAATTTTATTCAAGTTGAATGGACAACTTCACAGCTGTAAGTCTGAAACAGATTTCCAACCAGTTTTTCACTAGTGCAAAGACTCAGAACTACAGGAAAACATCCCTATGAATTGTAAACGTGTAGGTATAGTGAGAAACCAATCTTTTAATGTTTTCCACTGTTACCGTCCTTTGGCATTTTATCCACAGTTTGTTAGTCTTGGATATTACTGCTCCCAAGTGTGCTTTTAAGCATTCACATCTGAACACCAAGTGAGCAGTGCCCACGAGCTCCTTCTCTACTCCTGCTAGCCACAGGAAGGAAAGGTGGGCACGCAGGACTCACGGGGGTGGCAGCAAACTACAAACATGAGGTGAAAGACATGGATCACCACCCCACACACCATGTTTGCTTCCCAAGGGAAAGCAACATGTCCAGCTTGTTCTGTTGTTTTCTTGACAGGTGGTACAAACACCATCAACTGACAGCTGCTGGCCAGTGTAGTGTTTTGAAACTGGAGATGCCCTTTTCTGTACCACACAGCCTTGCTCCACTTCTCAGTCAAACTGGATCCCACTACTAATCTGAACTTAATAAAACTTGCAAAATGTAGTGGATATTGTGCTGAAGTGAAGCTGAATGTGGACAGTCTTGGTTCAAAACCTAAGCAGCCATATGCTCCCTTATGTCTGCAGGGTCAAAGTAATAGTTTTGCAAAGTTTGCAAAATCAGCATAGAAACTTAAGAGGATCAGATATTGTGGGCAATGCCGTGTGCTTACACAAAAGTGAAGGCCCTGGTTTGCCCAGGTTAAGTGTGATATCAACATACTGTCTTCCCAAGATGTTACAGGGTGAATAGGATTAAGTATCTCTTTTAAAATTAATATTTATGTGACTGAATTGTTCCACTTAAAATTTGTGCTCCTTTTTACATAGCTCTACAATCTATTTTATCACCAATTAAAATATCTTATATTATTTTCATATTTTATCTGCTCTGAAATAAAACAGCATGACAAAACTTATGATTTTATGTGTTTATCTTCCTTCTTAAAATGTATGCACATGCAATTTAATATCAGTAGATCATACTGTGTCATCTTACTTTCAATAGAACTTCGCTTTGGAATCATCAAGACGAGCACTTAAATGTTGGTGATATAATATCACTCAGTGTAACTAGCAAAATGCCTTCTCATATGTGAGCAGGATTAGTTATGTTAGTATTGCAGTTATCAAATGTACTGTGGCATGAATATTAACAATAGAACAGATTATTTGAATTTCATGAGTATATTTTGAAAAACAACTGTGAAATTGCTATCTCATGCCATGATTCTAAAACTTATAAAGTGCACAAATCTAACAAAAGCCAGGAACTGAGTCTGGGGTTTTGCAGTTATCACTGTTTTCATGCTTTCATGTATTCCTGCTTTTGCTTTTTAATTCTTCAAATAAGAAAAGTCTCTCTTGGAGATGTGAATAAGCAATATGCAGTTGTACATATGTGCACATGTCTATCCATTGGATAATCTAAATAAGATTGGAAGACTATCAATATATTATCTCACAAATCCTTACCAGAATTACTATACAACCATTTCCAAAATGACAGTGCTTCCTTCAGGCAATTGTTTAGACCTTGGTTCACCTATTACAAGGTGTTTTCTAACATCTATTATAAATATTTCTTGCTGTAATTCAAATACTGTTGTAAGTCTTATTCAGAGAACACTTGCAGAATTTTTGTGTTCTTATTTTCTAAAATACTAGGTCTTTGATAAATTTATTTATATTTGCTCTTTTTTCTCCCTGTAGAACATTTCCCTGAAGATTTTATTTTCTTTCCACTATAGTTTGTAGATCATTTGGGGATGATGTTTTCTTCTCTGCAGTCTTTCCAGTTGTTTCACATCTTGTATGCATTACAATGGTTAGTGGTCATCCTCATAATCCAGGTAGGGCTCTACCAGTGTTGAGCAGAGTGAAGTAATTTCGTTATGAGTGTTTCCTGGTGGTAATTGTACACAATAATTTCTATTTCGTGGCATCACATCGCTTCTGACATATGTTCACTTTCTGAACTACCTTATGTTTCATATCCTTTTTCAAGGGAATGCTGTTTATGTGGTTTTCCTTTTTCAGAACTTTTGGAACATTCAGCTCTATGATGAAGCAGGAATGTAGTGAATTGTGTTACCACCTTTCACAATGTATTTTAATTTCTGCATTGATAACATATTGAAGAAATACTTTACTGGAGGTTCGGGTGTCAATGTCTTTGGACGTCTTTTGAGCATTGGCTTCTGACCTTTACTTCCTGTCCCACTTTCTCCCCTCTCCTCAATGCTCATTTTTTACTTTAAAAAACTTTCTAGCAGTGTAGTTTTGACTTTAATACATCATTATATTGTTGGAAATTTACCCTAAGGCATCAGACAGAACTTCAATAAAGAAGACTTTGAATTGACAGAGAAAAAAGATGACTTTATGCTAAAAGAAAAGTCAGTTTTAGTTTTTAAGAAAAACACTGTTTGTTTTAGTTGCTTTCCCTGGGGAGGTTTCTAAACTACTGGCTGATATGGAAACTGAGGTGTCCTCAAAGGAGAGCAAAGCACTGTCTTTCTCAGAAAGTTTTTGGAATAGAATATTCCTTGCTGATTTACTCAAGGCAAACTCATGCAAACTCTAAATAATAATCAATACTCCATGTATACAGGCCTAAATTAGCACCATATTTACTGCCACTGCAAGTGCTGATAGTTCCTAACCTACAGAAGTTTTGGACCAATATATGATGTATGTTGGGAAGCAATAATTTACCTGGGAAACATTACAGGCTATCTGTTGGTTTAATTATCTGAAAAAAAAATGAAAACAAACACATCTTTGAAATAAATCCAGATATGTCATGCTAGAATATAGTTAGCTGGGACAATTACTTATGTGGGTCCCAATTTGGTAACAAGAAAACATATTTCATTTAGAACTTAAGAAAAACAAATCACTTACTGTTGGGGAAAATAACATAGATGATATTATACACACAAACTGTGCTAAACTAGATGCAAAATCAACTTTTTGTGAGTCAGGAATATTAGAGTACAGATTGTCTGGCCTTGTGAACAGAGAACTTGATTACCAAGCTTTATTCCAGCAAATAATATCATGGAACTTTGATCTGTCTGACCTTGACACTTGTCTGACTTTGCTAATAGTGATACAATGACTGTATCTTAATATTCAGACTTAACAGAGAGTAGCATTTCTGACTTGCTGATTTTCTTCCTTATCATGGAATTTCGTAAGTCCACTTATGATCTCCTGAAATGGAGGCAGTAAGAATACTGATAATATTGCATATCGCTCTCTCCTGCAGTGACACCTGTTTACTTTTCCATCCCTGCTGGCACTGTTCTTTCCACTTTTAGATGTTATTAAGTCAGCACTCTGTACCAAATCATTTTGTGGGCTGAACTGGCTCCTCTGCTATACCTGGCAGATCTTCCCTGGTGTAAAGTTTAGACCAAAACAGTGTTTTTCAACTGAGCAGGCAGTGAGTTGAGAAGTCTTTATCTTCCCTTATTTAGTATGCTGCATATCTATTCCCAGCAAAGTGATGAGCTCTATGTAATTGAAGTGTGTTAGCTGAAGAAGATGTTGTAGGCTTGCTGAGAAGACTTTAGGGAACTCAGAACTGGAATAAATTCACTAGGAATGCATAAACAAGTACAGAAGGGAAAAGAACTGTCAGATCTTCCAAAAACAAAAGTAAATCTTTAAGATTAATTTTGAATATGATTAATGGCTTTTTTTTTTTTAACTTCTGCTCTTCTAAAGTGCAAAGTATATTTGGAAGTAAGTTTTCAATCAATCTTTTTCCTTGATTGCTCCCTCCTTGAGGATGTATTTATTTGTGCTCATGAGTCCTCCATGTAGTTGTTCACAGTAGTTCCTACATTGTGTGGCTAACAAACATACGTGGGCAATCTTAAAGATGCCTTTTGATTTCCTTGACTATCTGAAGAAAAATAGCTAGGAATTCTTATTGTACTATCATTACATTCCATAGTGCTGCTGTCTCCAAAGCACTGTCACCTGCACAGCAGGTATAAACCACTTTATAGCAGCATCCAAAAAACAAGTGGAAGAATTGCTAGATACAGCAATGTAATTTTCTATCTCTAAAACTGATGGATGCCAGCACAGATATACCCACAGTATGGAGCAAGAAATTGTTACTGTCAAATGGAACCGTGCCACTCTGAACAGAACTTCTGTCTCCAAGAGTTTCCATTTCATTTGTACTCATTGACCTGCAGATTTATTTGATATTATTCTATCTGTCTGATAGAGTTTCTGCTTGAAAATGTACAGACAAATTCACTCTGTTGGCATCCATTCTAGGAGCATTATTCTCTGTTATTAGTGTGTCAGAAATGCAATTTCTAATTTGAATAACACCATGTATAAAATAAACTTTAAAGCCCCACAGAGTTATGAAATTTCAGGCGACATTCTGAGTAGAAATTATATATATTTGTATGCTTCCCTTATTAACTCCTATTTACTGATCTGTTTCATATTTTTACAATTATTATGGTCTCCCCTTACAGTCTTTGTAATGAACTCAGAGCTACCCTGACTGAAGTGAATAATGCAGAGTTATTTCATAAGATTCTAAGCATCTTCACTAGGACAAAGAGAGCTTTTGAGCCACATGCTGATTTGTCCACATGCCTCCATTTCACAAAATCTTGGAATCGGTGAGAGTCTGTGGTGGAACTCAGACGCATGACAAATTTATTGCTTTTGAATAACTGAGTTCAAATTATTTCAGTAGTGTCAATGTGGAATTGCTGATACAAAATATAAGACGTTTTTAAAATAAATATGTTTAGAATTATGTTAGTACGTCAGTGAAAATTTTGGGCTCTGTTAAAGACATTTTCTTCCAATTGGAGAGGCATTACAAATGTTCTCAGGTGAAGTTTTGATTAATCTCAGTTCTCTTAGCTTTTTCCAGGTCATCTTTTCTGTTCCCTAAAATTTTACCTTTTTTTAATCTCTCATATTTTTCTAGTGTTTTTGGCTCTATAGCAAACACTTTCAACAGCGACCCTTTCCCAGACACATTACTGAAGTCCTGTCTTCCTTGAAGAACCTGGTAAATTTTATCGCAGATTTTGATAGAGATTGGCCGTTATCTCTTAATATTTATGGAAAGGATAAAAATGACATGAAATTCAATATTACTAAATGCTACATAAATGTTAGATTTTTTAGTGTAAGGATTATACACTGCTGCATTATTAATCAATTTTTAGAAGAATATGGGTATCTCATGGCTATTGTTTGACTATTTTAGTATCATTATTTCCTGTATCAGAAATTTAACAGCCTAGTAATATTAGCTTTCAATTATGCCAGGGAAATTTCTGAAGATTTTTTAAGTGAAATATTTTCTGAAGTTTTCATGTATGTGAGCAATATTGTTTATGCTAAACTGCTGTTGTAAATGGGTGGACTAAGATGGTTTTTGAAAGTATGCTTTCTTTCAAACATGCAGTTACCAACATCTTGTCACCATACCATCTGTCTAAATATTTTCGGAAACATGATTATAAATAGTTGCTATGTTACCTTTTTTTGCTTGGCAAATGGCTGAAAGAAACAATGGCTGAAGTGTAACTGTGAGTTTTGCCATTTTTTACAGTGAGGCAAGAATAGTAAGCTTCTCCCAGGAAAAGAATCACTGAGAAGCTGCTTCCCCAGTCCTTCTCCACAGTACATGGTGTTTCTTTTGTAAATATCAACTTGAATGATATATACCCTGCCATTTGGAGATCACACTGGAGTGTGAATAACAATGGTGATATACTCACTATAATAAATGAGCTGCTCAAAGCAAGTGCTAGGTTTTACATCATAATATTGAACTTGGTTCAATTTCTTGTCCTCAGAAAGCCAGAAGTAATTGAAATGCTGTTTAGTTCTTAAATTAAGTGGATTGTTGACAAATTCATTAATATTTAAGTGTTTCAGCTTTTACCCACCAAATGGATAATTTACAAATTCTAAAGCACAGAAATAAAAAAATTTCCAGGCTAAATAGATTTAAGGTAGGAGTTTTGTCCTTAAAGCTGATTATGTTAGATAGCACAATACAACTTTTGAAGGTATAAAAGCTGATGGTGAAGGGAACAGGATGGCCAAGGAATATAATCTCTTAAGACCAAAACACTCTTTAATTTCTTCTTAAGACCAAAACTATTCTTTGGTCATGTGACCTGATGCCTTTGTATTACTCAATTCTTTACAGTAAAACGTGTGTTCATCTTGTAGCATGGATCAGAAAGAATTTTTATTCTGCCTTTTTGGATGGTTCACTTTTTTCTGCTTTTCACAGCTTCTCCATTGAAGCTGACTATAGAGTTTGTATGCTTTTGTGTTAGCTAGAGAGGAATCTCTTTTTCCATGTGTAAAAAATGCCATTATTTTTAAGTTAAAACCATCTTTTGAACATTAAAAATATGAAGTACTTTAAGGTGGAAAGGTAGCCCTATGATGAAGAACTATTTACAATATGGTCTATGATTTACTTCTCATAAAAAATTCTTTACCATTACAAATGTGTTCTTGTATTATGAAGTAAAAATTGCTCACTAAGGATTTCCTACCTACTTGCTGTTAATGTTTTATGGAAACCTTTCTTCTTAAAATACATTTGCTTTTGAGTTTGATCTGATCTGGTGATTTTGAGAGTAATTGAACAACAATAAAATCAATGACAGCTTCTCTGAGTATTTCTGTGACTATCTTTGAGGGGTCCTTTTCTGTTATGTTTTGTTAAGTTAGTAAGAGAAGCTCTTAATCCTCAGAAAGGATAAATCTTGTATAAGAGAAACCCATTTTACATCCTGCTCAAATTGCATCTGTTTTCTTCTTGATCCCAGAAAAAGTACTTTGTGGAAAAATTAGCTGCAAAAGAAGAGCTAGATGAAATGTTTAATGCAGCTGCTACAGAGAACTCAAACTGGAGAGAAATAGTGACTGAAATTAATCCTCTTTCAGTGTTTCCTGTACTGCAAAGTGTAAGTTGAAGCCATTTGGCTATTCTTTATTCATCATTGCATTAAATTGAGGAATAAATAATTAATGTGTTTTTCTCCTTAGCACGAAACAGGGTGATTACAAAAGGGAGAAGGAACTCAAAGATGTAGAAAGATGATTTGAAATGCTAATGAATTTTGCAGAAAAGATTTGTCAGGAAAAAAGCAGTGTCACAGTAGATACAAATTGCTTGAAGAAAAATGTTAGGTTCTCAGCGAAAAGGTCTTAAAAAGGACACAGGGAAAAGTGACAGTGGCACTGTACTATCCTGTGTTTCTGTTTCTAGAGTTCCTAGAGAGAAAATAGACCATATGATTTTCAGAGAAAATAGACCATATGATTCAGCTCACTTTCAGAAACTGATAGGGCTGGATTTTATTGCTGCAATAGTCAGTGACAACCATAGTGCTACAAACTAACACAGTATTTTGCTAACACACAGAAGAAGACATTTAAAAAGTTTCTGTGTCACGGAAATTTGTTGTTTGATTTTGTTCATATTATCTTAAATGATGCTGCACTACAGCCACTGTATAAGGCAAACACACAAAACAACTTTGGACCATATAAATAATGACAAGTATATGTTTTATATGTGTATATATATATATATATATATATACAGCCCAGTACTGTACTTGATACTGAAGCACTGAGCATCATCTGGCAGCACAAAAATACCATGAA
>VZTB01006779.1:197090-220899 GCA_013397245.1 Thryothorus ludovicianus | reverse complement strand
TTCTTTCAGCTACTTGCATTCAAGTTTTCCTCCCAAACCAAATGGTTCAACATGAATTTCTGGTAGAAAAATAAGTTCACTGAGAAAAATACTTCTCACAATTGTCCTTTAAACAGGAAAGTATTTCTAGGTCCTCTTTAATTTTGTTAACTTCCACCAGAAATACATTTTGTCTCTGCAGGATTATGAATTATATTAATAATTTGTCATGGGTTTTGCATTTTGATTCCTTTTGTGACTTAAACACATGGCACCTTTCCTTATTTTAGTTCATTAGCAGTATGGAAATGTCCCATGGGACTGAGGTTTGTGAGCTAAAGCAATGTCAAACTGTCCTGTGACAGTGGTTGGGATTTCAAGCATTGAGTTGCTGATAAGCAGCTCTGAATTTGTACCAGATTGAATCAGGCTGCTTAGCAAATGAAGCTCTGTAGCTGGTACAGTTTATGGGTTTGCTATACTAACATCATTTTACATTTTATCTTCCATACTCAAGCAAATTTCTGTCACTCTTATTTTTTCCTACCAGAATCTGCTATGGCAAAACCATAGCAGCTAATGAAGAGACCTCATTTCATCTCACTTCAAAGCCCAGTGCTGCATATAACATATAGAAATAGGTGTATAAAACATAGGCAGTGATATAAAAAGTGTACATTTGTTAGCAGATACAGTCAAAGACCCTCTTTATTCAGAGCCCATTTTCTAAGCATGAGAAAATTAACATCAAGAAGGCCACAATCCTTTTCCTGTGCATTTACTTTTAAATTCCTTCTGCTATTTTGCTCATCTGCTCTCAATGCTTCTCTATAGCCAAAGGCTGCTTGGGGAAATGCTTCCTTTTATGGGTAGAAAATGGTCACCACTTTCACACACATTATTCTTTGCCCTTTTTCAGGGTATCTGAGGACCTATAGATAGCAAGAAAAAGTGACATCTAATCTTTTAGCAGTTGTCTCTCCAAACCTATGAGTGAGGCTGGTGTGGTACCTCTGTGGTACTGGCAAGCACTGTCCTGGCCAATCTGAGTTCCCACAGTCTGCTTCTCTGAAGAGAATAGTCTCAAAGAATCTTCACAATCTTACAGTGGCTGTTCCAATGGAAAGTTGCAGCTAACATCAGAGGTTGGACCCCAGAAGATGGAGTGGAGCTCCAGAGTTTTTCAGCTGGAATCAGCTAAAGGGTTGAGAGAATATGAAGAAAGGATTGAGTTAGATTCAATTTCTACCTCATCTGTACATTGTATCTATACATGAAAAAAGGGCTATGGAGGATTTTTTGCACTTGCTTCTGACATTGAAAAGTCATCCTTCTAGGATAGAATTTCCTCAGAGGTGAGGTTTATATGGGAATATTTAATCAGCATGGTCGTATTATTTGCTAGAGCAATATTGGACTAAATGAAATTATGTATTATAGTCTGCTACAATTTTCTAGAGGGTAGGTTATGCTCACCTCCAGCATTAATTGACTGGTTTTTTTGGCAGACTCAGCAAAGGTTGAAATATTTCTTAGGTATGGTACTTAACAAGACATCTCATTCCTGCACAGTGCATTAGAGTGTGGAGCTTATAGGAAAAATTTGTGTGACTGGTGTGTTTTCTCTTTCCCATAGATAAACAGAGCTTCAGCTCAAACCTGGTGGTTTTTGAATGCAGTGTTTCCCTGAAAATTGGTGGTTGAAGAAGAGGATATTGATAAGTGAAAGCTCTCTGCTGTGAAGTTAGAAGGATATTCTGGAAGAAACTAGGCAGGTAATGAGCTCAGAAAGTCTCTAAAATATTTACAATAAGAAAAAGAACAAAAGGAAGCAAACATTGAAAAGCATAAAGTTAGCCCCCAGCCTGCAAATCACATATAATTGGAGATAAATTTAGCCTTTTTTGTATTTCTCATTTTGATACATTTCACATTTCCCCAAACTAATAGCATATGTGAACAATTTTCAGATTAAAGATATGTAAACTATGTGGTTTGAATAGTCACTGCTTCTTTTTTCTTGTCTGTGATATCTGAAAAGTCTGCTAAGTGTATTGTTTCACTAGTTACATTGATTTCTTTTAATCAATCAATCAAATTAAAATACTGATAAAAAATGATAGCTAGTTTGATTAATTCCTCAGGTTGCAGTGGATATTGTCAGTAGATTATTAAATTTATTGGATTATTACTTTTTTACTTTCCTTAGATTCTTATAGTCTGTTTTTGCATTACATCACTTGAAGTGAAATACACATCTCTTGCTCAGACACCATCTCAAGGGTTGTTGAAATCTCTCCCTCAACACAATAGCTATTGAGAATGAATTCTTCACTCCTTAAATCAAACTCATCTCCTGGGAGATGGGAGATAACATCTCATTTCTGTGTCAGAGGAAAAAAAACACAGTTCTACAACCTCCAGTCTATACAAGTCCTCTTTGCTCTCCCTTCGACAGCACTGAGAGTGTGTATTGACTTACTGCTTTGTTCTGACATTGGGTCTGTCCTGAGAAGGCACTTGAAAATTATGCGTGGTTGTACTGGGGACCAAATGTGCAAGAGATTAGCTACCAACTGCCCAGGTTTGATAAAAGCAGAAACTGTCTTGAACCTGTCTTCTGGTTCTCCCAAAAAAACATTTCTTCCTTATCACATTAGGCTAAAATGCAATGAAATTGATCTAAATGTGGAGTTGACAAGCACACCTCAGATAAAAAGTAAGCAGCTATCAAAACTTACAGATCTGCTTGGAAGTAATGGCTCAGCTGGGTTTTATTTTGTGTGAGGAGAGATTGCTGTGTTCCTTTTCTTTGAACCAAGGTACCATGAGTCGTATTTATATCCCCTGCTGCATCAAATTAAGCAGAAACAAAGAAAATGTGCTCTACTTCATCAAACCTCTTTGTCTGCACTTTCTCTTCAAAACTTATCACTGTCATGTCCCCTGACAGCACACCTCATGATAGCAGGCAGCACTTTATCAGATTTTTTAATGTAATTCAAGGGAAAGCTGGAATTACTTAAAGGGGCCAATTTAAAATTGCCAATTAAAAAATTACTGTATTTTATTAATTTGCAAAATTGCTCTTTGTTACAAACAGTGTCTATTATTGTTTCATATGCTGTGTGTTTTATTTCAGGTTTGCAAGGTTCTTTGTGTCTTCCAAATGGTACTGGAGCCCACACAACAACAAAGGAGTGATACACTCTCTAAAGGGAAGCTAGGG
This sequence comes from Thryothorus ludovicianus, assembly GCA_013397245.1. NCBI lineage: Eukaryota > Metazoa > Chordata > Aves > Passeriformes > Certhiidae > Thryothorus > Thryothorus ludovicianus. Next base: position 217,691 of record VZTB01006779.1, on the reverse strand, counting down.
AAGTAGGCTCTTTTTGGAAAAGCAAGTAGAGGAATATTTTCATGGTGAACTGAGAAAAAAAGAGTATAGGCAGTGGTACAAAAGCTGAGGTGAAGAAGTAAATTAAGATACTGGGAGTAAATGAGTAGGGATAAAGGAACTTATGGTGAGAGAAAAGGATGAAGACTAGAAGAAGAGAAAAAGAGTAATTGTAATAAGGATGAAGCTATAACATTGGTCCCTGTCCTACATCTGTGGTGAGAATTGTGGGGATGGGTTTTGTCCTTATAAGAGTATTTGAACCTCTCCAGTATCCACATGGAAGTTGGGATCTGGGAATGTGTGGCCTTAAGGATAATTTGAGCCCTTCCCTCTGCCAGGGCACACGTTGGAATTACCTTCACCTTCATAATTAGGAGAATGAGTAGGCAAAAAAAAATACTCACCCTTATCTCTATGTGCACAGGAAGACAGTCAAACTCTAATGTGACTCTCACATTATGCCATTACAGTTTTCAAAGTTTTTGGTTGTTTTTTTTTACATCATAGAATAGTAAGGTTTCCTGATGCCACTGTACTTTCTCATAACTCTGGTTGGCTGGTGTTTCCAGTGTGAACCAGCATGACTATAAATTCTAAATTATTACTTTCTCTGAGTATGGCATATTCTTCCATTTGAGTATATGCTAGAACATGGCTAAAATATAAAACAAAATTTTAAGAAGGCAGAATTTCAAGGAAAGAATACTGAAGTAACCTGAATTTATTTTTCATGTTAGTCAGCTTCATTGTGCATTACCATTTCAGTGGTCCTGGTTTCCTCAGATGAGTCAAGTTGTTCTCAGCTTTGAAGAACAAAAGAGTAATTAGATTAGTCAGGTCTAAAGATCAGTTGAGAAGAAAAGGTAGATAAATTGTCAATAAAATAAAAGATGAAATTAATTGCTGACAAATCCATAATAATGCATATTAGATACTATTTGTAGGCACTGCTGAATCCTAAATGATGATATACTGAAGTATAGAGATAGGAATTATTGTTTCCAAACCAAGGAAGGCCTCTAGCAGGATGCAACAACCCTTACTGAGGCAAAGATATATATTAAGAATTAGAGGGAAATAATCCTGAAATTAATCATTTAGTAACTGTGTTTAATAAATTGTGGATACTTTCATTGGAATATTGTATGATATTTTCATTACTAGATGAAATAAAATGGAAGCTTCCTTTTTGTACTCGAACATATAAAGAGCTCCTTAGAGTGGAGAAATTGCTAACATATTAAATACATTTTAGTAATTTAAAATAGTAAACACTGTAAAACAGTATTTTGTAGGGGAAATGAATTTTTTATTCATTTTAATGAACTTGAACAGTAATGAAAATTAAACTTACATTAGGATATGAGATTAGTTATGAGAAATGCATGATAATGCATACTATGCAGAAGTGAGAAGTGGATATGGAAGAGAGCTGTGGCTTGGATTCTTTTTCAAGCTAATGTCAGCTGGTCATCACAGAACACTGTTTTAGCATCAGTATTTTACATTTTACTTGGTAATTTTTGAAGGAGCTTGAGACCAAGCTAGTTTCTGACTTCATAGATAAATCTAATAAGGAAAAGATGTCCTCAACTAGGCAGGAACACAAACTCTGAGGCAGTCGCTGAGAATCCAGACACACGTATGTCAGCTGTGCAACAGTCAGTGGTGAGTCGGGTGCAGATTGTAGGGGAGACAAGGGTAGAAGGAAAGGCAGATCATCCAAGGAGACAACAACTAGAACAAGCAGCCACAAATCTTTGTACAAAATACAACAAGTGTCATCCTCTTCTTATCTGGAAGTGAGAAAGAGCCAATTTAGTGGTGCATGAACATACCTGCTTTGTTATAATGCCTTTGATCTACACGGTATCATCAAGCAGATAAATTCCTTCTGTTGCTCTTCACAAGAGCTCAAATTACTCCATAACAGTAAAATATCCATGGATTTTCCCCTCCTGGGCTATTTCTGACTAATTGTCGGAGAGACAACAATTTCTAGTAGTGTATTGTCATTTGTCAAGGAAGGAATAGAAGATTAATTGTTGTACTGTTACTAAGTACATCTTCCCCACTTTTCCCTTTCCTGTGTCACACCCCACCTTACATGTTCCCTCATTTTTAATGTATTTGTGCTTCTTCCTGTTACTAGGAGCTGCCCCTCAATATCTTCTGCTTTTAATCTTGTCCATCCTTCCCTGTGGTCACTTCTCAGCTGTATATCTGCAAATCACAGCAATTTGGTATGCCAACAAAGCTAAAGACCTAACTGTGTGCACACATTGTGAAAGCCACAGAGAACTTGTTATCCTCCCTCACCCAAACAGCACAGTCCTTGGGACTGCATTAGATCACAGTTGATATAAAGAGATTAAATTCATGCTCAATATCACTCAAAGGCCTTTCAAGAGCATCACACACATCAGCTGACTGAACATTACTGCCCTACCAAGGCAGTCTGTTTTAACTCTGCTGCTGTAATAGAGGAACAAAACAGACTTGCTGCCAGTCACAGTACCTCAGTAGCAGAGCTCAGCTCAAACTGTGATGTTTTGGCTACAGCTGACTATAACCACCAAATTACTTTCTTTCCTATATGCAGACCTAGACTACAGGCAAGGCCTCAGCTGAGAGCACACTCCCCCAGCCTGAGCACAGATCCTGCACTACAGAAACAGCTCCCACCCTTTCCACATATTCACCACACTTTGCAAACATTAACTAATTAGTTAATCTGAGGTCCCACTTAGAACTGAGATCCTTTTTTAGCATCTGATTTAAAGCTAATTAATTAAGATACGTTTTTTGCTTATTAAGCTCATCATAATAAGGACGCTATTTTGATTAGTCTAACACTGCTCTCTCTCTTATTTTTTTTACTCTAAATTCATATCAAGCTTGATGAAAGATTAAAAATTTCTTATTGACAATTTCACAGTGAATAAGGACAGCAGGGGACAAGTTCGCACTTATAAAAGCAATTGTGTTTCTCCATACTCTCTGATATCCAGAATGCTTTTGCTTGGTAGTAACTACAAAAGCCCACTTGTCCTCTTATTTACATCCAACACTGCATCCAGTTCAGAACAATTTCAAAGCTCTTTGGAACATTCTTTCTAAGCAGACAATGTTTTTTTATATTTCTCACCTCAAAAGCACAGAATTATATGATAAACAATACTTGAAGGGAAAACCACAAAAAAATTATCAATCCTCTGTTCTGGTGAGGAGAGAACAGAGAGGAAGGACCTGCTTATCTATGTTCCCAGAAAGATTAAATCTTAGATGCTGCTGAAAACCAAGCCCACTAAACGCCTTTCCTTTTTTTTTTTGTCCACTTTAATTCACTGTCCATCAGGTTTTTAAATTCCTGTACTACTGATACGATAAGGTACTCACTCTTACCTGCCTTAGAATAAAGGATTAAAAAAGCAAGTAAACAAGTAATGACCTCCAGACAGGAATGGAGTGCTTAAATGTTATTTTTCAATGCAACTTTATTGACTATTAAGGAAGAAAAAGATTTTGTTTTTGCAGCATATTTCTACTAGTTTGCATATACATTTAAATGGACAACTTTCAGGTAAACTTTGACAAAACTTCCAGTCTCAATAAATCAATGAACTGGCTCCTTCTTTTTTGTTGTCTCATAACAATTTGGTGCATTTTTTAAATCATATGCTGCTTCACATTCCTCTGCTGCTTGTTAGAAGTAATTAATGAGTGCCTGGGATAATTTATTTTCTTAAATGTAGCTTCACTTTTCAAAGTCTCAGACTTACCATTAAAGTATCTTTAATATTAGTCAAGATTCATTTACAGAGCTAGAGTTTGGCTATCTCATCTTTTCCATTCTAACTTCCTTTTATTATTTTGTCCCTTCTGTGAAGACAGAGAGCATGATCTAAGGTTTCCTTCCCTTTGCTACTGTTCTCCAGAAGGAGGCTTCCCTCTTTCTTCACCATTCTTCATATTTCTTTATTTCTTTACATATTACTTATCACACTTCGAATGTGCAATAAATGTCATCTATCACTTATCCTGAAGGATATTCAACATATAAACATCTTAGATGTGTGATTTGCACACAACAGGAATCTTCAAGCAAGACGTGTAAATACAGCTGCTGGAAGAGCTATGTTACCATCAGCAGAACATTTACAAAACAATCATTAGGTCTTGGGCTTCAAGGAAAACTATCAAAGTATCATTAAAAGATAAGCCTAAGAATTGAAGCTCATAACTTTAATCCACACAAAAAAAAAATCATATAATGAGATCAAGACTTTAGAATTTCCCTTGTGCCAAACATCACTCCTACCTCATTGCTCCGTAGGAGATAATTACTTCTTTTTCTGTATTCTCACAGGAGCTACTGAACTTCTCTCCTCCTCCCTTTACTAACATTTCACCCTATCTTACAACTACTAACTCCTACCTCTTCTTTTTTCAGCCTTATGAATATTATTGAACTGAGACCAATTTTCATAAGCTGTTTGTTTCTGTTTTCTTACCTGAAAAAAAAAGTCTGTGCAAAAATGCTTGCCTATTTTTTCCATCTGTATCAACTGCTCTAAAAAAATACACTTTTTCATTCGAACTGTGATCACCACATGTCCTCTACTAATGGAGAGACTTTCATTGATTTTGGCAGAAATGAGATGATATTTTTTGCCCTCATGTAGTTATGACCATATAGACCGGGACTGTTCAATAGGATGCCAGGAACATAATTCCACTTGTTCTCTCTTTTTCCATTAATACTTAACATAACCTCTAAAGATTTATTTGCCATCTGGTCAATGAGTAAGATATCAGAATACAACCTGTCATCCAGTTTATAATAAGCTGGGCAGTCCTGCATTACTCAGTGGATCTTAGAGCAAGACCATGACTTAGAAAAAGGAGAAAGGTATATTGTGAGCACAGGTATGAAGCAGCAGCCTTCAGTCATTACTGCTTTCATTTGCAGAAGAAAGCCTCAATGGAAACTGGGTTCCTGGAAAATTCAGCACTTCTTTCACCCATAGGTTATGCATGTATGTTTAAACATGAACATAACATGGACTAACTTGACAGAAGTGCTGAATGAAAGAATGAAATGTCTGTCTTGAGACCAGCTGTAGCTTTGAGGAGCCATAAGTATGATAATGGAGAAGGTATCATCATGGTGATGGTGGATTAGATTATGTCTGTAAAGTGCTGTGAGTCATGAGAGCTGAGCTCGTTCCATAGGGGAACAAATAATAAAAACAATAATAAAAAATATCCATACACTGATATCCAAAAAATTCAGAATAATATCCTTGTCCCTAAAGCTAATTTGTGTGCGTGTGCCTATGCCTACAAGGCTTCTGGCTCATTCCTTCTACAGCAGGGCAGCTATTTACCACACGGCTTATGTGGTACCCTGTAGCCCTAAAACACAATTACTTTTATGTTCCAAGTGCTTGAAATAATGTGAGGAATGTTCTACATTCCACCAAAATGCTTTTATCACCTGGCACTGACATTGTTTATGATGGGCCCTAGGGTTCTTTGGTTGTTAAGGATGGGGTGGTGAAGAACTGTACAGGGAAGAGAGTGCTGACAGTGTTGCAGTCTTATGATCACTCTTTTTCAGTGTAATCCCTGATGTGAATCATGCCCAGATGAAGTGAGGGTGCTTTGGAGAAAGCTGGTGTGAACCATCTAGGCAAAGCCTGGAGAAAAAGGAACAACTGGATATTGCACTCAGCCAGGGGTCAAGCACTCAGGTTTGATTTTTTTCATTTTCCATTGCATACATCCTTGAGGTTTCACTGCTAAGCAATTTTTCAGACTACATTTTTGAAAACAAAAGGTCACTGTGAGAAAAATCTGTTATAGTAAGGCTTTGCAAAAGAAGATGGAAAATGGCTGTACTAGAAGGAAAAAAAAAGATTATTTGGAGCACAGGAAGGAGAACCCTATTCCTTCTGAAAGAGTGTAAACAGAAGGCAGGAGGAAGAGAACTGAAGAGAGAGACAAAGGTAAAGAGAGGACAAGGCCAAATGATTGTACAAGAGAGATGTGCAAATAAGAGCACAGAAGGAAGAAAACCAGACAAAATTAATCAAGCTGGGAGCAAAGAGGAAGCTAGCTGTAAAAGGTCACAGCAAGGTGTGCTCATGGGATCTAATCAGGTTTTAAAGGAGGCAGGTGAGTCAATCTGCAAAAAAAGTTGCATATGGCTGCAGGAAGATGAGAATTTAATCCAGAGGAGAACTGGGGTAGAGGGAAAGCAGCATGTTTAGGAGCAGTAACATAAAGGTAGTTTTGGTGTTATTTTTTTTAATGATATATCTTGGCCTTGAAGTGGGAAAAGTAAAAGTGTTGGTAGTTAACTTTAAGTAGCTATTGGTCACATTTGTTCTCAGTACTAACTAGATGTACCTGATATATACTCTGATGGCTTTCATCCTCTCTTGCAAGTTTTCCTTTGTGTAAGGAATTCAAGCTATAGGTGATGTATGAGCTCAGGCACAGCTGCACATTGATGCTGATGGTATCCCAGTGCAAGGGCTTAATCTCAGTATGATCTCTCTTCAAGGAATGCCTGAAACCCAAGTGAGGCCACTGAAAAAGCAAGGGTAGACATGAGTTTTTAATTCTAAGAATCAAACTTTCACGTTGTAGACGAGCTCAAGTCAGAGGTCTCTGGTTCAACCTGGAGATCTCCACCCCTTGGATATCTCTCCTGCTCCCCAGAACCAAGCTCTAATCACTCCAGCTGACCCTGCAGCATTTGCTAACATCCTTAAAACTAGTCCAAAGCCTCATCTGACTCTTCAAGCAAATGAAAAGTAAACAAAATTACTACTAAAAAGAACTTCCAAGAAAGGTGAGTGCATTAGGATGGATGGATGACTCAGTGTAAACACATCACCCTCAGAAATAATGCTGAAATCCCAAATTCATTGTAATCTTAGAGAAACACTCTTCAGCACAGGAAATTAACAGTACCACAGAAGAGGTTTGGATTACTCATTAACTGGCTAAACAGATCTATGTCTTGATGGCAATCTCTTCAGTCAGAATCACAAAACATATGGTCCCTTCATTCTCTTTATTTCAACATGTCAGTCACAACTGTGAAGGATCCCCATCTTCCACCCTTCTTCAAGATTAGTATTGGGAATAAGCATAGACATTGTGCTTTGTTTGGTCATATAGGAGATTGCCATCACAATTCTATTACTACTAGTTCTTTTTGAGGGCTGTTATTAAATTGTGAAAGGAAGGTGACCTAAGCTGTGTATAAGGAGAGGACAGACACACGAAAGTATTCTCAGGAAATAATAGGATTCATCCTGCCCACCCTATGACTGATAAAATGCACATATTGCATGTTTTGCTCTTCATATGCGTTTGTCACACAAAATTGGATGACAGATCTGTTGCTATCTCACAATATACTCCCTAACAGCCTTATCTCCAACTCCTGTGTCAAGAGGCTGCATTATTCATCACATTCTTTCATTACGAAAAGAACTCAGCTATGTGTCCAAAGACACACCAAAATTGGAGGAAATGGATTATTTTGGCAAGCAAGTGATAACATTTGGCTTGTTGCTGGTTGCAGGCAACTGCAGGTATTAGCAAGAAGTGCAATCCAACAGGAGCAGGTGTGTAGGGAGGAGCAGTTGGTGCAGAGGATGCAATGAGCAGTGCTGGGCATCCATTGGAGGGCATCTTTCAGTTCAGTTTCACACAGGAGATCTCTTGTACATAGTACAGCTGCTCTATGATGTGAACCACCCCATGATGATACATAGAGCATGAAGAGGGGATTCATTTCAAAAGCACACTCTTGAGCTGAACTCAAATGTGAATGTAAACAGGCCCAGCGTGTGCTGAGTGACTTCACAATGCCAATGAATTTACAGGACACAAGAACAAATGTGAAAATGGGATATAGCTAATTGAAGACAGGAAGAAGGGAGCAAGCAGTTGTAATTGAGACAAGGAAGCACAAAAACTCTTAAAAAGCAGCTGTCCAATACATGATAGGAAAACTTTGCCAATAGTTATTCCTGTTCTTACATTGCTGGTTTTTTTGGTTTTTTCTTCAGCATCATGTGAATATATATTGTCAGCAGAGGGAGGTTCTCTGAATCTATAACACACATTGAGTCACTGCCTAGAATAAAATAATCCTTGCAAGGCTGGGATAAAAACTGTATCCGGTGAGATGTCAAAGAGGAGATGGTCTATATTCTCTTTTAAAATAAATTTTGTGTAACTGTGAATGCCTTGGCTCTGATGAAGTTTCTCCCAGCTTTCATTGTTTTATGAAACAGAATAACCAAAAGTGTCTCCATGTTAATGCCAACCAAATTAATACCTACCTTTCATCTGTGTTTTTTTAGTTAGGAGACATTCTAAAGCAATATCTTATTCTGTTTAGAAACACTGCGTGGAAGTTAACGTTAATTTTTAAAATAATTTGAATGTGTTTCTGCCTTTTAAAATCCACCTTCCAGATTTAATAATGCACAGATTTGTGCATGAATAAATTCTTCCACATACTTAGAATCTGAGAATACAACTCATGAAAGAAGGTGCCAGATAGACCAGAAGTAATTATTGGAAGTTAGCTAAGATATTATTTACAATTTATGACCGAAATCACAATCACTCATAGTTTTAACTTTTCTATTGCTTAAGAATTTATTTAACTCCCTTTAACATTTCATTTTGCATGTGTCAAAATACTGAATACTAAGAATTCTACACATAGATGACAATACCAGCTAAATTCAAAATGCTTTTTTTGGTATATTCTCTTTCAGAGATGATAACCTTTCTTCTATATTTACATTACATACAGAGGGCACCTCAATCAATCATTGTGGAAATATATGGACTTCTATACAAATTTTATGGCCAGAAGAAAATAATGCACCTTTTGGTAAGCTTTTTTAATAAAAAGAATATTCTTAATCATTGCCTTTTTGAATACAAAACACAATTTTGTGTGCTGCTGAGTAATACCAAGTGGGAACATTAAGGGACAGCTTTCCAGAGCTGTCATGGAACTTCTTTTATGTAACTGTAATATGATTTTGCAATGTTATTTTATTTTTGCTTTGAGGAGTAAGCATCCATGTGACTGTACTCCACCTGAAATCTTCAATGCCTGCTTTTATGTAAAATAGCACATGTTCTTTCTGAGTACATATTTTATTGGGTAATTCTTATTTCTCATCTTCATTAATCTGAGGTTAGAGTTTTTACCAAATGTATTGGTTACTTTTTGATAGTGAAAAACCATAGTAACTAGTGTAAATAATGTTAAAATAAAATGTAATTCGATTTTGTTGATAAGTATATTTTTTATATATGTGTCATTTCAATAGCATTGGTGATTTTCAGATTTCTTCTGGAAAAGATTTTTTTCTGGCTTGCTTTGGCAGGCCAAAAATTCTTTGTGTGAGATCAGTATTATGCCAGAAGAATTCTGACAGGACTGTGTTGAATTGGCAGGAAACTGTAACAAAGTGCTGTAAGTTTTATTAATCTCCATTATCTTCTAAGAGTTTTCTAATAGCAAAAGGCCTATTCTAGGTAATTGAAACGAAAAGTTAGCTGATGTTGGTTGGTAATCCTTTTGCAACCTTTACTCAGTCTTTTTTTCTGAGCAAAGCTGCAATGTTGTCCTTGCAATGCTCAGCTTGACTTTTCTAAGCCCTGAACTGCTGATGGTTATCAGTACATTCAGGGTACTAGTAACAGTACTACTGAATGGATTAATTATTTATTACCCAAGACAATTCTTGCAGAGAGGTCAAAATCATCTTAATCAAAGCTTTTTCCATATATTAGAGACAGCAGTAAAACGAACTGATAAGATCACTGAACCTTCCACTTGTTCAAGGTAGCCTGATTATCTCCAAGTTAAGAACTAGCATTCTGTTGGTGTTGGCTTTTGAGCTGTTGGTTCATTTACTCCCCTTTATCTCTCTTAATACTCAGCTCTGAGAATTAAATTAATGTTAAACATTCTTCATTCGTAGGTGATATATTCCTTCTAGGTAAGTGAGAATACTTCTTTTCTTAATCTCACATATATGTAATTAAATACTCCAGAACCTCTGGCAGTAGCTTTCCCAGTTTTCCAGCAGACAGTTTGGAATCCAACCAAAGCAGCATTTTGCTTTATAGAGCAAAGCATAATCAGCACTCTAAGTCCAAGAGGTGAGTTGGGTGCAGAGTGGCCACATGGTGCTCTGTGACTGACTGAGTGCATGGTATGTACTGGAGTGTGATTAGGCTGATGGAACTCCTTAACTGTAGTTATGGAAATGTAATAAAACCAAAAATAGTTTGCCCCAGCTATAACAAGTGCACATGTGAATGATAAAAACCTCGAATGCTTAGTGATTTGTTTTGTTCTTTATGTTAACCATTTTGACAGGTTAGGATGACTTAAGGTAGTTTACTGTTTTCTGAAACTTGGGATCTACTTTTATTCTTAAATGAAACAACTTTCCAAATCCTATTCTGCATAATAAAAGTATAATTTTCAACAGATATCATAGGTCTGTGTGTTCTGAGTAGCTTAGGTTTGCTTATAATTGCCTAGAATCACACTAGTAATATTGATGTAATGACTTACCTATAAAATTGAATGAAATTTTATTCTAACATTATTTACACTAGTTACTGTGTGTTTTCATCACCAAATATGTACTACTCGTATGAATTAAAGATAATATATAGGAAGAAACTCACCTATTTTTGACTAGATACTCTGTTTTCTTCTAGTGCTATCCTTCTGTTATTGCAAAGCAAGAGTCTCTTCTGCTTTTAGAGGTAAAAGTTGCATGCATAGTGTCATCTGACATGCTCTTTAGTTCTATTGGAACTTTTTTTGCACCATCTAAGATAAAAATTCTGCTCTCTTTATTATCTAACTGATGATGTAAAAATTGTAGGATTTCATTAAGGTGGATGAATTATTAAAGCAAATTTAACTGTGCTGAGCTTTTAACTTATTTTACATGTATTTATAACTATAAATTACAAAACCAGGGATTTACATTATATATGTTCATGTTTGTGCAGTATTTAATTTTTAAAACCCCCAAACCTATCCAGACTACTCATTTTATCACATATCTGGTGGCACTGTTCCCAACAGTGCTGTCTCTCTTCACAGAAGATCATAAATTTGTGCAGTCATTGTGTTCCTCGTCATTCTGTTGTGAAATAAATCCCTCTCTTGCATTGCCCATCTTCTTTAAAAATATGGAAAGATCCACTGGGGAGTCAGAGAACTGCTCAAAGTATGACTCACACATTAAGATGGGTCAGTCTTTGGTCTGACTTTGGAGGAGAGTTAGAAAAGTGAAAGAGGTGGGAATTTCACTTACTTTCATTTGCAGATTTCTGTTTTTAAAAGAATGAGAAATGCTGATGTGAAACAGCACTGTTTCAAGTTATGCCAAGAATTTTCAAATGAAAATAATTTTAGGATTTACATTTAGAGTAAAAATAAAAGCAAAAACCTTGGAACACAAAAGTAATTTGTTCAGTCTTATAATTCATTAAATATTATTAGCTTATATGTGCTCACATATTAGCATTTATATGTTTATATACATAACTATGGAAATATGACTTAGTAACTATAGAAAGGAAATAATTAAGTCTTAATTTGTTAGAATCAAGATTGTTGCACTATGGCTTGTGGTAGAAGGTGACATCAAAGACCGCTGAGATTAAATTGTTTTACCTGATAGAGTTTGACTCCTGCAGGTGTGGTTTTGGTTAACTGTGGGTTTGTTTCTGGGTAATGATATTATGCTTTAACAGACATATTTAAAGACTGGACAGCACAAGTTAAATCCTTGGTGCAAAATATCTAAAATTATGTTGGTTTTTCTGAAAATATGCCCAATAAATAATTATCCTTTATTTTTGCTAAGTGCAAAGAGTGCATGTCTAGGAAACTAAAAGTCTCAATCACATCTCTGTGTCTTCAAGTTGTACTATTAGGACTTAATCATTGATTTGCAATGAAATACCACAGCTGTGAGTTTGGCATTTTTCCACTTTCTTCTTTAGCTTTTTCTTGGTCCTTCCTTTTATCTCCCCTACACAGAAGTGTAATCTGCTCTGAAGACAGTGAAGAAACTCTCTGTTTCTTTTCCTACCCATATTTTCTAAGTTTTGTGGGAAACTCATGGGGTAAATATTCTGAAAGCTCTCTAAGCCTTCTTATTCAGCATCACTTTGCATGCCTTCACAATTCTCTTCTGCATTACAATGCCCCCACATTCAACATATTAATTTCTACATAATAGATCTTGAATGTGAACCCTAAACTATGAATTCTGAGGGAGCTCCAACCTTATTTTGACTTTTGAAAAGACGTAATTTTGTACTTAATCTTATCCAGCTTTACCTTCCAGTCTTTGAATATTCTTATGCTCTCATCTACTAGGATAGTAATATTGTTTTCAAAAATATTTCTCAGAAATATAGTTATGCATTGTATAATCATGTCATATTTTGGTTGGAAATGTCAAATGCTTACAATCCATCAGTGTCTCTGGTGCCTGTTGACTTTTGTACCCAAGTTTGCACTGCATTTCAAAACCTACAATTGGGGCTTTAATTTACTTAGCAGATGTCTTACTTTACATAGTTTATGTCTTACTTTTTTTTGTGAGACCAGGAAATCAAGATACCTCTTTTTTTTTTCCTCCTTTTCTCCTCTAAAGCTTAAACTGAAACACAAACAAGTTCTCTCTGAGATAATATTGGAACACTGAATAACCAATTAAAACTCTTTATGTATGAATACTAGTAAATATAAAGGAAAGATTACATTATCACATAGTACATGTCTTCTCAGAGATTTATTTAAGAGATTTTTATTTCCATAAAAAATGAAAATAAAACATGAAAAGTATGCTGTCAGATCTGTGCGCAACTTTTTCACATTTCACATGGCCTGAAACAACAAATTTTTAATTGTTCTCCTTACATACACAGAGAAGCATCTTCTCAGAGTAAAGTGATTATGGGTAATACAAAATAAACATTAAAGCAACCAGGATCATATGTACATGAACTCTGGAGAGCATCATCTCTCAGTGTTGTGACATTTTAATGAATTACTTAAGGTAATTGATGCAATTAAAACATTTCAGCCTGATCTTTTATGTTCGGGTAATCTTCAGCTTAAAAATACCTAATGCAATTAGGTCATTTTTGATGAAGGGCGGGTGCTGGATTCTGCCAGCACTTTGAGGTTAATCGTAAGACCAAGCTTTCTTCAAAAGAGAAACGCAAGTCCTGAAAATTTTATAAAACAGAAAGATTCCAGGCATATTTTTCTATAGATCATAGAATCATAACATTTCAGAATGGTTTGTTTTGGAAGGGACCTTAAAGATCATCTAGTTCCAAACCCCCTGCCATGGGCAGTGACACCTCCCACTTGTGCAGGCTGCTCAGATGTTGCAAAGGAATCACAATTTAGATTATACCATGTTTCTAAATTCTGGAAGATGGGTGCAGATAAAATGCCTCTTTTCAGGCTTCTGTGAATTATGCTCAACTCAACTCTTTACAGGAGGTTATTATGAGGTCCTTTGTTGCAATTTCTTAGTCTCAAAAGTCCTGTCCATTTTTTTTGCTTTTTTGGGGATGTAAATACAGCCTGATTTACATAAAGTACTGCAACATGTGAAGATGTTGATATGAATGATGGAGTTCAGTTTTATCCAAACTCCAAGGCTCTACAGTTTTCAACTGTTTTTTTAAGTGTACGTCTCATGCTTTAATTGACAGTTTTGAACAACAAAATTGTTAATTGAAATCCTCTGTAAATTCCCATTAGTGCCAGAAAAGATGCTATAGTCGAGTGGATCACATTGCTATGTTGTATTTAAAAAAACAAAGCATTAATATTCTGGTAAGTTTATTCTTTTCATCACCATTCTAATGGTTACTTTTAATTGTGCAATTATGGTTTAATTACTTTCTAACACTTTAATCTATCAGCGCTTTGTATGGTTTGAATTTAGTGAGGAGGAGGTACAGCTGTTAATACATTCATGGCCAGCTTCAGGGGGGTCATTACATTACAAGAATAGCCTCTAATCACTTCTAAACACCAAGTTCTCCTGGGCATGCATGGACTGCAACACATTTTTAAATCCCTTGCAACACTTCTCAAGGAACTTGCAAGCAACATTGCATTAGGTTTTGCAAAAAATACTCTTGTACCTCAAATACTACAGTTACAGAATATTTGGGAATTTTTACTCTACAATTGTAGTTCTTCAATATAGATCAAAAAGGATCTCATGAAGAATACAAATTTCAAACACTAAACCAGAACTATAAGATCTGAGTAGCTTCTAACATGTTTGCTACCGAAATCATCTTTGTTTCTACAAGAACGATGGGACAAATTTAGCCAGAATATAGTCTAAACTTCACAAACTTCAGAATTCAAACATTTTACAGTAGGGCTGAACGTTGATCAAAGTGATATTTTCAGTACCTCTTCTAAGATATTAGTTTTGAAAATGCAGAGAAAGTTTTGCTGGAGCTGTGCAAGCCCAACAGGAGTTTAAGCAGGATGAAGTGGCAGGTTAACAGGGTTCACAATATAAGCCATATCCTGGCTTCAGAAGTAAGCAGAACAGACTTCATTATGACACCTGAAGTTATGAAATTTGTAAAATACACATGAATGTTTTTTCAGCATTAAAAATCAAAATAAAAATATTAAAACCTAGAAAGAACTAGCTTTTTTTGCCAGACATATTTTGTTTAAAATTCAGGTTTATTTTGTCTGTATTTAGATTTTTTTTCTATCACCATGATATATGTTTTAGAAAATTGTGCCAATATTTTGGCATTAGACTAGTAATTGATGGAATTGGTAATTGATGGACTAGAGAGTGTATAAAATAAAACCATTTCATGCTTACAGTCAGCAAAAATCAAAGTCATTGCCTTTCGCCATCTTTCTGTGCTCACTGATATTGTAAAGCTCAAGGAAAAGTAGGTGGCTAAAAAAGCCAACAAATTCTCAAAGTACCAGCCTCCACACTGCAGTATGTACTTTTCATTATGAATGTTTTATACAGGAGATGTTCAGCAGTGTGCCTGCTTCATTAGCCCTGGCTTGTGCAATACCCAAGTATAAAGTTGGCCTCATTTTCATAGGTGCTTACAGCTCATTATCAAATCTGTGTAATCTTACATTTGCAGTACTGTTCTGTAAATCAGGCCAGCATCTTTCACTAGGGGTAGTAATTAAAAAGGAGACTGGTGATGTGATATTCAACTTGTGTGATAAATAAGACTGAATGTAAGTATGAGTTATTTATCACACAAGTAGGGTATTCATGTTGATGAATGGCTCTAACAACTGTTGACAAAACTAGTAAAAGGAAATTATATTCTGTAGAAAAGTAAAGAAAAAATATATTCATGTATGTACACAAATATGCATACATATCCTCTAGCCTAGTGCAGACTCTGCCTGTTAATCCACCATTCCAGCATATTATCTTCTCTCTCTTTAACCATTTTCCTCCAAGTTTCCACTCCATAGTCCATAGTCATTGATAATTCCCTGTATTTCTATTGTACAACTCTGCTTTCCTTCCCCAAATTAAGACCTGCACCTCAAGTCCTTCAGCCACTTAAGTCACGTTATCCCTGCAGCCCTATGGTGTGGACATCACTCTCTCTTTCTATGTCTTGAAGTAAGGCATTTTCTGGGCTGCTTATATTGCTGCAGAAGCAAACCTACCAGCTCTTTAAGAGATGTGGCCCAAAGCAAGAGCTGCAATTTATCACTGCATTCACCAAGAATTTTAGAATTTCCCTCCCTCACAATGACTCCAGTTCTCACATCATCCTGGCAGAATATTTCTTATTCAGTGCAAGAAGCAAACAGTTTGACTTTCCCACATCACTGAGCTGTGGGTTATTACTGGGTGGCAGAGTGGCTTCTGTTTTGCAGCCCTTCCTGCTCCTCTCTGGAAGTGCTTTGCTGCCACTGCTCCATGGGGTTTTCATTGCCAGAATCACTGGAAGATACAAGCCCAAAAGGCACCGTGATGCACACGGGGATTGCACTCCCCCTGCTTGGAGAGCTCTGGTATGATGGCAGTGAAGTAGCAGCAGTAGAAGTCACACTTTCATTTTCCACTTTCACAGATACAAAGAGTGTGTCTTGCTTCTACGTATGCTGCCAGCTGCTTCAGGAAACATTTCTTTCAGACAGATGAAGAGTTTGTTTGTAATTGCCATTATTTTAATTGTGTGTCATTTGCTTTTGTAAAATCCTAATTGGTCAAAAGCTCACATTATTTTAGAAGCTCTGATGATTTAAGAGTCATATGTATAT
The DNA here is from genome assembly GCA_013397245.1 of Thryothorus ludovicianus. Taxonomy (NCBI): domain Eukaryota; kingdom Metazoa; phylum Chordata; class Aves; order Passeriformes; family Certhiidae; genus Thryothorus; species Thryothorus ludovicianus. The sequence continues at coordinate 201,265 of VZTB01006779.1, read as the reverse complement.
ATTTTGAGTACAGTCTTGTTTTTTAAGAGGCAACTCTATTAACAAGAAAATATTCTCATGATTTTTAGAGCATTATAAATAGTTGGAAAAAAGAAAAAAAGAATTGAAGAGTTTGATAATAATTATTGCCAAACAGGAGCCACTATAAGTTATATTGATAAACAGATATTGACCTCTTATTTGTAAAAATTCTTTGAAAATGATAGAAGCACATTGTTATAAGAGTATAAGAAAAATATGTTGTTTGCATTTATTCAGGCTTTGATTTAATTTTGTTCAGTTTGCTAATGTCCCAGCTATGCACAGGAAGGAGATTCATGCCAAAATTTAGAGATTCTGAGCTGAGACAGAATTCTACAAGGAAAGAATGACACATTCTCTCCTAATGTCCAGGTCAGACCCCTCTCTGCTTCTAGTCCTATTTTGTTCAACACCACCAGTGTCTGGGGGATCATCCAATTTCATAAATTACTGTGAAAAACTCTCTGGCACCCATCTCAGCCAAATGTCTCTAAGGATCTCCCTTGTTTCCAGGCAAAGCAATGTATAATTGCAATAATTACACATCTTTTATGAACTAGAATTTTCCTGTTGGATCCAAAAAGGTGTCCAGTATCCCAGAACCAACTGCTCAGGAGGAGCAAATGACCCTGCTGAAGGTCTCACAAGAGGAGGTGGCTCTGCCCACATGACATGGCAAATTAAAGACTGACTGCATGACTCTGCATGTGTCTCTGAAGTGGATATGGAGTGGGAGCTACAGGCCTGGAAGGAGAAGGTGGGGAGAGTTTGGGAGTCAGGTGGATCTGCTAAACACTTTTTGCTGTCTGAAAACTAAACGTGAACTGGGAGGTAACAGATTAGTACACTTTTCAATACTTGAAGAGGAAGTTTAATTACTGGATAGCCTGGAGTTATGCATGAAATTGCTACCTAAATTTAATAATCTAAATTAGGAGGTTAGTGTGGAATTGATCTCACCAACTTCTGGCATTTACAACATAAGCTGAAGGCACAGGCATTTAAGAAAGTAATTTGAGCCTTCTTTTTAAGGTCAATGGGAGAAGCAAAAAGTGATTCATAAGACCTATTACAGACATGCAGCTTAAAGATTTACTCCCTATTTTTCTCACTGACCTTGAAAAGAAGCCTCAAGTGATCAGCACAGCTCTTCATAACTGCATCTGGTCAGACAAATCTCATTTTTAGTCTCCCTGCATAGTCAACTTTCAGTAAGAAAATTGGAAGAGAACCCACCTTTAGGTACTTTGAACTGTCTTCTTACTCACTACCAACCACAAAAGAAACCCAAAGACAACTACATTTAGCATTTCAGTTACGTATTTAAAAATTGCACATCAATAATTCCCCTACCCTCATTTTTCACTGTTTAATTTTGTCATTGGTGACAATCCGAGAATATATTGCATATTAATTGTTGGTTGAAGGTGTAGATGCTGTTTACCTTACTTACAGCTTGAAAGGACAGAATTCAAAAAGATTTTAAAAAAATATAAAATTTGGTAGTGTGACAAGCAGAAAATAAGAAACAGGAAGTCTGGAGAGTTTAAATACTAACATAATAAAATATAGATTTTATTTACAGGTATTAATAACTTTGAAAAGAGCAGAATGTACAGTATGGCACAAATTCCCTGTCTAACCTGTGCCATCTTCCTGTCTGAGGTCAGCTGAGGTTGAGCACAGCTGTTTTAGTAAGAAAAACACAGGTTTTGTAAGGATGCAAGGATTTAAGTAGAAAGGAACTAATTGGAATGTAATCTTGATATTTAAGGATAGGTGAACTTTAAAAGAAAATTATTAAGATAAAAGGTAAATTCTCAGCTTCTCTTTATGTGAAAAGGAATTTTATAAGGAGTGGAAAAGTGAAATCTAAGCCTATGGTGAATACAGTAGAAAATTCCTGTAAACTGCTCTTCTTATAAGCATGAATAGGTGCCCACAGCTAAGACACCAATTTCTGTGAATTTAGAGATGCTCTGAGGAGGTCAAAGTCATCCTCCTGAACTTGAACTTGTCAAAGGAGATAAAAGCTCTCCAATCCATAATGAGATTGAAACTTTGATGGATGCCTGTCCTTTGGGAACAGCTCACAGGAATCATGATTTTACAATGCTATAGAATAATCTTTGTTGCTGTCAGACAAAGAGATGATAAAACAGGCTTATGCTCATATTTAGTGTATTCCCTTGATGCTTCAAATTGTCTTTGTGTACTACAGGCTGTAGAGTCTTCTAGACTAAATAAGTTGCATAAATCAGACAGAATATAAGGAAGGATAGGGTTTTCTCCCTAAGAAAAGGCTTTTGAACTGAATCAGGCTAAATCTAGGTCAGTGCCTGAGAAGAATCTGTCAGCACTCCACATACTTCTAATAGTTATCAGCAAAAAGTGTAAAAGCTTGGCCTACAAAACCACAGCCCAGCTTCCAGCTGTGACCACAGTGAAAGCACTTAGAGGTTGAAGCTTTTATTTTTTTTGATAGACCCATTTTGATCACATCCTCCAGGTGGAGAATATATGTGCTTCTTTTTCCTGACACTTGATCCAAAGTGGTTTTAAGGATCCTTACACCTCAGCAGGTGGCCTTTGTGACTTGCATCATCTGAACAGTTCACCTGTCCCTCAGCATTTTCAAGTGAGAAGATAGCTTGAACTGGTATCATTCGATAAATTAATTTCCAATTACCTCTGCTATTCTTTACATACATTCTAAAATAGGTGATTGAACAAGCTTATCAGACACTTCCTTTTATAACCACTAGACCATGTTTACTGCAATTATTTGTGTAGAGATTTTTAGAATATAGCTATTTTACAACATTAATTACAACTATCCAATATATTTATCAAAATTATTTTTTTTTATTTTTAGGGGCAAGTGTAAAACAAAAAATTGATTTCTTTAGAGCAGAAGTTGATTTCATCTTTTACTCATTCATAAATACCCTGTTATAATTGTTAGATTTTTCTGCTATATATAAATAATATTAATAGAATTCAAAGTCAGAGAAATATTTAAAATGTCTGTTTGATAATATAATACTGAATTTCTGAAAGTCATTGCTACCTCTAACTTGCAAAATCCTCATTTGAGTGAATCTTCTAGAAAGACATCAATCCTAACTGAAGATGATGAAGAATTCATCATGTTCCATGATATTCACCCTCATTATCTCACTGCTAAATGCAGCATAATTTTTGCAGTTTAAACTCCCGTTGTTAATTCAAATTCTGATTATCTGTAAAATCCCTTAATCTTTTACTTGAAATCATGATCTTGACAATTCCTAGGTGAGAGAGCAGTTGAGGGAAGCAAAAGGCCGCTGGAATCTATTTGCATCTAACAGGTGATTTGATCTCCCTTTTGATTCTTGGTCTCAGTCTAAAACGTAGCCTCTTCCTCCCCCTCATCTGGAAATAGCAACAACAGTATTTTTAAGTCACTATTTTGGCAAACCCAAATTTCTGTTTCCTCTAGATATTTGTTCATTTTTTTGAGGCCATGGAAAATCATTTATCCCATTGCCATTTAATTGTTCTTCTCATGGGACTAGACACAGTAGAAACTGAAATTCATTCTCTGCCTTGAAAATATTATTTAATGGAATATGACTAACAGAAATAGTGACAAATCCTCGTGTGGGTGTTAAACTGTTCAAAATCAGATCCTAAAGTACACACTAGAAATGACTAATTATTTTTTATATCTAAGCTCCATTTGAAAATAGTATCAAAGAATTGTCCATTTATGCTTCTATACTCAATGTGTGGGAGATTAAATTTTATTTCAATATTTTAAAGTATTTGAAGTCTGTCTGTTAAAAAAAACCCCAACCACACAAAATCAAAACAAAACCCAAAAAGATAACAATTATGTTCTACTATTCAAAAAGGTGCCAGTTACACCACATGCATGTTTCATCATTTGCTACAGGCCATATGATAGCAACTTTCTATTTACTGTAATAACACAAAAGGCTGACAGTTAGCTCATGAGTGTTTGTTCAACTCCCAAATTCTGGGGGAAAAAACCCATGAATATACAAAGAAACTGCCTCACCTAAATTCCACTATTGTTGTATGTCTACATTTTTTCTCTTCTTCATTAAGATGATCTTATATACAATTTACATACACATACACAGATATGC
>VZTB01006779.1:148944-182998 GCA_013397245.1 Thryothorus ludovicianus | reverse complement strand
TTTTTTTTTTTTTTACTTAAGTAGTGGCATTTAGTCATTGGCACAGGCTGCTTAGGGAAGTAGCAGAATCACCATACCTGGAGGCATTCAAGAGGTGTGTGATGTCACACTTGGGGATATAGTTAATTGGTGAACAAAGTGTTAGAGGTTTGATTCAATTATCTTAGAGATGTTTTCCAGCCTTAATGATTCTATGATTCATGAAAGATTGTTCAATTTTTCTCTCCTGTTCCTCCCTACCCCTCAAATTATGCAGATGTAGAGAATATATTATATTTTATTATCAACAAAAATGTATGTATGTGTTGAAAATAAAAGTGAAAAAGCATTCCTCTATCCCTGAACAAGTGATAAAAACATTGTCCCTTACAGTGTTTTTCATCTGCTGACTGTCACTTCTCTGGAACAATTTTAACAACTCACTTCAGAGCAAGGCTCCTCAAGAGCTCAGATCTTGTCAGCAGTCTACTTATTGCACTTAGCTGCACCAACCAGATAAATTCAGCATGAAGAACTCAAGCTGAGATAGATGCAAACCTGCCCAGTAAACAGGAAAAAAAAAAGCCAGGACCCTTCGCACAAGTGTAAAGGGTCTCATTCTCAGGGTAAGTGGACACCTATTACTTGCTGCTGATTTATTTTAAAGAAATGTAGGCCAAATTTTGCCCCCTAGTTACAGGTTCATTATACAATTATTTCTATTTCTTGACTCCAGAGGGACATAGAAGTGGAATAGAGGACAGAATTTGGCCCAGTTAGTATGTGCCACTAATGAATATTATTTTAAGGTGCACGATGAAATCTCGTCTGGACAAGATCACTGAGGCCCAGAACAGAGAATGTTCTATGACAATGTATGGATGGGTGTGGGAGAAGGGATGAAGGTGAGTAGAAAGAGCAAAAGCAGAATTTGATTTGAGGTGGGAGATGTCATACGTTATCTCACAATCCCTAGTGAAAGAGAGAGCATCCCAGTCCACGCAGCAGACGACAGACCCAAGGGGCCAGTTTAAATGGAAGGGAGGCCACAGGAGAAACATTCTAGGTTTGAAGAAACATTGAAGTCTAAGGTATTTTTTATTTGGTTTCTAAAGGAAACAAAGTTTATGTAATTATACTATTTGTCACAGACCAGTATGTTCTGGGACATGACTTATTTCAACCAAATCTGACAGACAGGAGATGTCACTAATGATGTTCCTAACAGGTGGTTGTTCTATGTGTTAAGGTTTGTTTTATGTTTGTTTGTTTCTTGTGGGGATTTTGTTGTGTTTGTTTGTGGTTTGGAGTTTGTTTGTTGGTTGCTAGGTTTTATTTATTTTGAATCAGAGATCATGCAAAGAAGAAGGAGTTTGAGGTTAACATTTCAGGCAAGAGATACAGAAGAGTTTGGTTAATAGTTGAATTCAGAAAGGGAGGGCTAAAGCAGGGAACATTATCAGTATTGCATGATGTTTCCATGTTATTTCTGAGGTAGGTGTCTGATATGTTCATAACCAGAAATCTGAAGCACCTCCAACTCCAAAATTTCCCATTAACTCTAGGTTTAACCCTCCCTTTTCATACTTGTGACTGCAATTCTTGTCCAAAAACTGAAGATAAAGTTATAAAGGTTTCATATTGTGCTACAAAAGATTTGACAAAGCAACAATGCAGAAAATATTAATAGATCTCCATGTAGCATCCAGCTTTTTTCTCACTTTTTTTCTAGTGCACATCTAGTGAGTTTTACTATTTTGACATTGTGCTTGTTACTGTAGGACATTACACTATAGGGAATAAAAATCTCCTTTTTATTTCCTTTTTATTTTTTTTTCTCCTATAGCAAACCCATGTTTCAGTGATTGGCAGCTGCAGAGAGGCTTAGAGACATGCCCAGCATATCAGCATAGAGGAAACAGCCTGCTGCAATGGGTTTTTTCTTTGTAGGCTGATAGAACTTGAGGGGCTAGGAGGGAGCTAGTGTTTTGGCAATTCTAAAAATTGTGTGAAAGATGATTAATCTAATCTGGAACAGTCCAGTGTTATTGGGAGGTTAAAAAGATCTCCCCATTTGAGTGTTTTGTGTCAATTCCTAGATTAGAAAGCAAGTTCAGCTGGGCTGGGTAAGCAGGTGACAGTTCCCTTCCCACCTGGCTGCCAGGCCCAGGACTGCTGCTAGAGCTGGTGTCAGTCCCAGCCCTCTGACTGGACAGCAGCTGAAGCCTGCAAGGCAATTGCTGCCTGCTGTTTTGGTCAGGTGTGGTACATTCTAAAAAGTGGGCCAGTGCTTGTGTGCAGCTCAGCTCTGCATTAGAAATTAGTGCTTTGTAAGGAGGCTTTGAATCTATTACAGATGCACACACACAAAGATTGGTATGCAGCCAAAATAAAGTTTTGCTATAGTAGTTTTTGTAGTTTTAGGTATATGCTGTTTGCTGATAAAAGTTCTAAGGTTCTTGTACATACATTGAACTGCTAGAACCCCTTCACTGAAAAAAACTGTTTAGAAAGCTGGAGCACAGGGAGCAGGTCCTTTAAAACTTACTGGTTAAGATTTTTGGAAGAAATAGAAGCTGTCTTTTTAAAAAAGTAAATCCGTTGTAGCCCTACCTACATGTTTCCACTTATATCCTGATTTTCTTCACATTGGCCTGAGTTAACTCTGCCCCCTACAGCATTCATCCTGTTGGTATAGAAAATGGAAAATTCTGTAGATTGCTTTAAAGGAGTTCATCTCAGTCTTGATAAGATGGGCAGCGAACTGAAGAAATTTGTAGCCTGAACCATGGTAAGGTAAAATCATATTATGGTATGCATGACTTGCATCTATAGCTAATTATATAAGTGTGATGTTTGTAATTTCAGTCATCCTTGCTGCTGTAGTCATCTGGGTATGGAAGCAAAGGGCCTTGACAGGAGCAGGTGTTTGGGTAATTCTGAAAATTGCATGGAAGAGAAAGACAGCCATTTACTCCAGCTCATACAGCCAATTGGAATTGCTGATCTACTACAGAACTGATTGAATTTTAATGAGTTGAATTATCTTTGAATTAAATGAGTTGATATGCTTGTGGTTGTTTGAACAAAACGGGGGGGGGGGTTGCATAGATCTAACCTGGAAATAAACTGGAACACAAAATCTGGAAAACAGCTCTTTACTCTTTTCAAATTAGATTAATAACCATGTATTCACCAGAGACTGACATTTTATTCTTAGCTTATTACTTTGCCTGACTAAATTTTTTATGGAAACACAAAAATTTATAGTCGTTAGATTACGTTTTCCCACTAGAAATCTTTTCTGCTTGGGGTCAGCATTCAACAAAGCCTTTGCAAGCACAGCTTGTTCACATGATTTTATCAGACTTTTTCCAGGCTTCTTTTTTGCCTTTTCTCCCTCATTCCTAGTGAGAGTAGGACTGGGATAATAATAATGTTGGCAGTAGTAGTAGTAGAAAGCAGCACACCTACATGTCAAAGAGGGTGTTTGGAAAGAGGAGCAAACTCTCTCTTTATAGCCTAGAGACTAAAAGCAACTTTAGGACTCCATTTTCTGGCTGTTCTGGATAGGCAGAAAGAAGTTCCTCTAGCAGCTGAGAAGGTCTACTGGTAGTGTAGCCGGGGAAGGTAGGATAAATTAACCATACCAAATCGTTAATGTAAATTTAAAATAAAAATCTTAATCCAGTACATATGGGGGGGGATGAAACAATGTCCTGTACTCAAGTACAGTGGCATATTGATTCTGTTATAGTATTAAGGGATAGGGAGCAAAGCAGGTGGCAACTGCAGAGTGACACTAATAACTTTTCTGTATATTTGCAAGCAGCAAAACCAAGAAAGATCAGAATTATAAAGAAAAGGTTGAAGTGCTTCATATACTGCTATAGAAACAATGTGAAGATTTTTATGCAAAACCAGCATAAAGAAGGTTCTCCTGATTTACAGTACACGCAGTTTTTCTAAGAACACTATACATATATGTATGTATTATGTGCATCTGTTGGGATATGATATATTTATATATATATATCATAAGAAACACAGAGGCTCTTTTGTTTTCCTTTCTTTTCCTTTCTTCTGACTGAATGTTTGCATTTATTCCAGTCCTTCGGGAGTAGGTGCATCTATGAGCATGTAGAATTCCTAAATGGGCATCTGCAGCTAAAGTTCTGTTCAGCAGGCTTCTAATCAAGTTATTCTGTGTGAGCTTAAAACTGCTGCAGCTGGGATGTGCCATAAATTAAATCTCAGTGCCTTCCAGTGTGTCCTGCATGCAGCAGGATCATATAGGTCTCATTCTTGATCTTGGTGTTTTGAGGTTGTATTGACAATCCTGGGAACACCTGAATTTCCTACCTGAACACACTAGAAAGTTATTAGAAAGAAAACTGCAAATCCTTTATACTGGTGAGTTAAAAGTATATAATATTGCATATGATATTGATGGTTCTGGTTGTTGGTATTTTGTTGCACTTTTTTTGTAGGAGTATTTAGGTACAGATTTTGAAATTGTCTCTCTAGTTTTAGAGGATGCTGTAATTTATATTCCCACCAAACCTCTGCTACTGTTCAGTTTATTTTCCCAGCATTTCAAAAAGATACTAGTATTATCTATTAATAATACTACTCAATTATGAATTTTGATGTGAGTTTTGCCTTTATCTTTAGAATTTTGACAGGAAAATATTAATTATCTGTCTGGTTTCCAGCTGATATTTTGCAGTAATACACCTTAAGTTCAATCATAAGGATATTTTAAATTTTTCTTTTGATCAGATGGAAGTAGAGCTCACTGTAGATCAAGTGATTAGCCAAGAGCTCTTCTATAATTTTTTCAGGAATTTGTCTAGTTGAACTTTACCATTCAAAGGCTATTTTCAGTTAACTGGATTCAAGTATAGACCTCTAGTTCAGCATCCCTTTATCTGAATAGCGACATCAGTGTAGTTCTATAGCAGGGAAAAAAATCTGTAGGTGCCGATGTATCAATCATGTATGCATAGAAGCATCTATTTCCAAAGGACTGGAATACATGCAAACACTTGTCTGATGGCAAATATTGACCAGGAAACTGCAATGTTGTTCTGAGCTCCAGTAAATATTTCTTGATGCACTGTGTGAGAAAGTTTTCTTGTCTATGCCTAATATAGCTTTACAGAGTGTGTGGGCAATTAGCGAGGTGGCTTTTCATAGTGTGAAAAAGGAAAGTCCTTTTTTCTGCTGAAACACGTTTGAGCTAAATAGCAACACACACCAACTTCTACTAAAAGAGATGGCAGCGGACTATAGAAACCACCCTAAGAAGGTCTTTTATGAGAGAAATTCTAGATGCCAGGGGATGTACGAATGTGGTCATCTCAGCGATGTCCCTGTCCATCGGGACCACAGAAGCGATTTGATTTCTGAAATCTGGTGCAGGCTGTGCCGCTGCGGCGGCGGGGGCTCCCAGGCGGGACTCGGACGCGGACCGGAGCCGAGCCGGGGCTTTCGCCTCCCGGTCAGGCGAGCTGCGCTCCTGGCTGCCCAGACGAAAGGGCCGGCAGCTCGGTCTGGTTCCGCCCGAGAGCACCGGGAGCCCCTGCTCAGGGGGAGAGGGAGGGAGGGGACGCGGTGACGGCGAGGTGCCGCGGGAGAGGCCGGCGCGGTGGCCCCGGCGGCCGCAGCCCCGCATCCCCCGGCGGCCGCGGCGGAGCCGGGCGGGGTGAGGGGCACAGCCCACCCCGGGATGGGCTGGGCAGGGCAGGGCAGGGCAGCGGGCCTCACCTGGCTGCCGGGCCGCTGCTGCCCGTTCTCCGTCAGCACCCCCAGCACGGCCCGGCCGTCGCTGCTGCGGAGCACAGCGGGGCAGGACTCCCGCCGCCCCGCACGTCTCTTCTCTCCTGCGCGATGCATCGCCTCGACGTCGGTACCTTTCGGAGGAGCGGAAAAACCCACAGAAATAAAACGAAGTCGNTCCGTCCCGGGCAGAGCCGCAGGCGGCCGCTTCCCGCTGCGTCGGTCCTGGACTGCAGCTTGCTGGCGGCCAGGGCAACAAGCAGCGGCATCTTGGAGCGTCTTCTTTCCCGAGTGCCCCTTTATCTCTCCCAGCCCGCTCCTCTCTCGTACCTGCAGTCTTTCTGTCTTCTTCCACTCCTTCTACCTTATTTCTGCTTGTCTCCCCCTTCTCTTACCATTTGCTGGTTTTAAGGGTTTTTTTTTTATTTCCTTCGCTTTCTTCTTATCCCATCCTCTTCCCTTTTGGACCATCTTCGTTTAGTGCCTCTTAATTTCTTGATTTCTTCTGATTTTTTTCCCTTGGACTTTGCCTTGTCATGTCAAGATGGAAGTCAGGCATGACTGGCTCTCCTCATCCCCCCATGAGGGCTTCGAGCAGATGAGGCTGAAGAGCAGACCCAGGGAGCCTTCCCCAAGCCTCACCAGAGTAGGTGCGAACTTCTACAGCACTGTCAAGCAGCAGGACTACAGTGCCAGTGTCTGGCTGAGGAGGAAAGACAAACTGGAGCACGTAAGCCAGCTTCTTTTCCCCCCCAATTTTACTTTCTTTCTTTTTTTTTTTTTTTTAAATTCTAGACCTCTGTCTAGGTACTCTGTTAGGCTGTCTGCCAGCTGGGACTCCAGAAGAAAAATATTGGTCAAGTAGTTGACCATGGCATTTCCCAAATTATAGAGAAAGGAGCTATTTAGAGGTCCCATAGTGGTCAGATCTCAGGTAAATGGAATGTCAGTACCATACCAAACTACATGCAAGTCTCCTTCTAACTGGAAATATTTTTTAACATTCTTGACTGATTCCTTCTTCTACTCCAGCAAATTCAGAACTGATGTGGGAGGAGAAAGATTTGGATGGTGCAGATGGAGGTTAGAACGTTTATCTCACGGTGATTATAATGTAGTTCTAAAATAGCAAAAAGAAAATAGATGGTGGTTGTTTGTTTGTTTTGTTTTGTTTTCAGTTTTAGATATGATTTTCATTCTCCCCCTCCCCCATCTTTTTCTTCTCCACGCATGGAACTTTGAACATACTCTACCTATGTGGGGTAGGGATTTCCTTCAAGACTTTTCTTGCTGCAGCAGTAGTACATGATTTAACTGTGTTTGAGACCACAATAGGACTGATACTGTGGATAGCTCTAGTGAATATTTTATGAGAATTTAAGGTGCTTCAAAGTGTTCCTGTCTCAGATGATGTTTGAAAGCATTTTTCATGTTACTTGTAACAGCAAGGAAATGGGTCGAGATGACCTGCATGCTGTGTAAGTTTCCTGAATAGCTTATTAGGTGAAACCCATTGTTAGAGTGTACAGTACAATCAAGACAGGAAAGTTGCTGCATTTACAGGGATGCAAAAGAATGTGGATGGGCTTGCATAATGCAACAGTCTGCTGTTCTTTACATTAGTGAGTAATTTGCAATCACAGTTACATTGACTTCAAGAGGCACATGAAAATATTTTTTGTGGTACAGCTACATGAAGTCACTTTGAATAGAAATGGTCTGGTTAGAAGGATAAATTGCCTTTATTACATGAAAATCCTAGATGGCATAGTAGAGTCCTTCAAAGATGAAACCTGAAAGAAGGTCCTTTACCAACTAGTTTATGGACTGAAACCCTCCCTTCCCCCTAACCTGCAGAGTATTTTAACCCTCTTAATGAAATCTTAAACTTGAGTTATTTTTACTTCCGGGGAAATGACAAGAACTGATGATCTGTTGGAAAGATCACATTTCAAATGTTGAGGAAGGTATTGAATTCTGTCTGCCTTTTAACACAATTTTGTGATTCTTCACACTGACAACAAGGCATCACAGTTGTAAGCTTGTAAGTGGAGTATTCTCCCATAGTCAATCAAGAATAAAGGTCAGTGCCTTGTCTCAGTACAGCTAAAGCATCAAAAGCACAGAAATCTGAGTGGTGGCTTTTGTTACAGATTTTACTACATGTTGATATCTGTGATCAAATGAATAATTATTAATTGTGGGTGGGATTAATCTGTCAACAGTTTGATATCTGGTAGCTGAATGGTCAGATACCTGTATATTAAACCTTGTCACGATACTAGCAGGAAGAAAGAAAATCAGCATTAACTTGTTTGAAGATTGAAAGTGCAAACCCTTTATTTTTTTTGTGGTTTTGTTGCTGGGTTTTATTGTGGTTTTTTTTGTTATTGTTGCTCTTTGGGGTTATTGTTATTTTTATTAAGTCAGTATTTTGTCACAATAGTAGTCTTCAATATCCCTGCAGCATTTGTGTGTAAAGCTTTCTCTGTAATCTGTAATGCGTGTTCTTCTGGGGGTTTCCCTCTCATTTGATCCAGTTATTTTTCATTCCCACAGCCTGTCTGAACAAAGCAAAAAGGAAAAAGAATTGGAGCATTGATATCCCTTGCTTGCCATAACGTATTTATTTAGTTTACATTTATTGTGGCTACCCTGCAGTACACTGATATGCTAACAGTAGATACATGAAAATACTTTGGTTTATGGTTTAAGACACTTCCATCACTCATGAGTGTTGTAACAGATACATTACTGCATGAATATAAATAAATTGGCTATTTATTTATAAATTCTATTTTGTTTATACAGTTTTAGAGCAAGGTTGTTATTTTTTGTTTTCAGATGAGTCTTTGAGGGTTTTGAGTGTTCTCTTGCTAAAGAAGTTATTTCCTATACTTCACTCTTCCGCTCCAAGAGACAAACCAACTACTTTGAGATGATCATTTTGAATGGGATAGTCATTGCCATATGGTAGATTATGACCAGTATGGTATAATGAAGGTATCCACATCCTCCATCCACCTCAGAAAGTTTGCATAACATTTCATTTCAGCTCCCTCCAAGATAATTACGCTACTTAATACCTACAAAGAAAATCAAAATATGAGGAGTGGGCATTCATGGAGGCACTGAATTTAAATCATCACAGACTTGATGCTGCACAATGACAGGTTAGGCAGAAGAGGGGTATATAATATAGTGCGTGCAAATCAAGATACACATGAATAGATTTTGCAACTTCATATGTACTCTTTCAACATTGTGGAGGGGATTGTGTTTTGCTTCATTTAAATGGTTTCTTACATTGATTTCAGTTGTAACAGAGATGAAATTGGGCCAGCATATTTTGTTCATTACTTACAATAAGACCTTGTAGGCCACAGTAGGTATTTTATATTGATTTTTGATGAAGTGAATAGCCCAATTTAATCATGTGCTATACCTACTAATCCACATACAGTTTGATTGGTTAAAAAACATCTTCTGAAGCCAATTTGTATCAAATTATGTAATAAGATTCTCAAATATAGAAACACTTTGTTTCTACATTTCCAAACTGTAACAAAGTTGTGGGTTTTGGTGTTGTGGTTTTTGGTTTGTTTTGTGTTTGCTTTAGGCTTTTTCTTATACAGATGTCAATTTGAGGACTGTGGTTAAGAGGTTCAAGGCTATGGTAAAGAGGTTCAAAATTCAACTGCTTTATTTCTTCTGAAAGCACAGAACAAGTTCAGATGCACAAATGTGATTTTCTTTAAAATTGATCAATAATTAATTATTGACTGACCATAGAGGAAGTAAAAATCTGGAACATCCTGCTGGTGTCTTCCTAATTAATTTTCTTTAAATGGATCTTAATGTAGTGTGGCTCATTGGCTAGCTTCTTTTTGTATGGTTTTCTTTTTCCAGCTGGCAGCAACAGTTCTTGTACTATAAAAGATTTGAACACAACGCACCCCTGTTCTTCTGTGAACTCAGATGCTGTATTTAAGATTAAATGAATTTTCTGTAACATGTTTGAAGGCCCACTGAGGAGTTTTTGCTGAAGTTAGGCCTTGTTGAACATGCATGCTGTACCCAGTGTGCTGAAGAGCCATACACACTGTTAATGGAGAAATTTACAGGAAATGTGAGGAACTCTAACATCGTGACCACAGTGATGTTGCAAACCTTTGCCTAGAATCCCTGCAGAGCTGAAATTGTTCAGATTCTATGTATTTGCTTCAACTAGTTCCTTGTGCCTCTTCGTGAAATTGTTTGCCTGGTATTGGAAGTGTTGGAGAGAAAACAGGTGTGTGAAATATTCTTAAAGTCTTTTTTGCATAGTAGTTTTTTTTGTTTGTTTCTTTCTCTTTGTCTGGTGTTGCCTTTTTTAATGAAATGTGAATTCCTTTAGAGAAAAAGGAGGAGATAGGGATTGGCAAAGAGCTAACCTGGTAGGCTTTAGCTGATAGGAGTTACTCAATCTGGTTTAATTTGCAGCAGCTCTCCATCATGTCTCTGCATCCCACAGTAATGACAGATATTGAATAGCTGCTTTCCTGTACCTCAGCAAAGAATTCTAGAGAACTTAATTTTAAATAATAAAAGCTTCAAAATTGAACAGATTTCTTTCTACACTACATGAGATATGCTCAAGCACATATTTGTTTTTGACAGATACAGGTATTCTTTCTCAAGAATGTAGTGGTAGTCTTTCTTTAATAACTTCTAAATTTAATTGTTTGCTTAATCATATTAAAAGATTTAAAAAATTCTCTTTTAAGAAACTGGTTCAAAACTAACTTTTGGGGAAACCTGATATCAAGAAAGTGTTATTTTCTGGCCATCCTTAGTCTCTAATTTTTGAAGAATCATAATTAGGAGAAGTTATTGACAACTACTGCACTATTTTTGGGGTTTTTTTACTGAAATTCTGGTCAACAGCAAGAGCAACGTTGGGATTTTCAGATTCTAATTGCTGTTGCTGTTACTTGACCAGTTGATGTTGCTCAGCACACTCCTGGGCCTTTGGCAGCATTGCTGCCCAGGGAGAAATGTTGCCATGAGGTACAGGGATGGCAGTGTCACTGCAGCAGAGGCAGATATCTAACATGCAACTCTTAGGCTTAAGACAGTTTACAAAGGTGTCTGACAAACGTGGCCAGAATATTTCTCAGAGCTGCATGAGCAAATCATAAATAAAATATAGGTTTAATTTGCCTGTCATAATAGCTTTATAAAAGTTGGGATTCCAAATCCCATTTTGCCAGTTCATTTTTATTACTGAAAAACTAGTAAGTCTGTTAGGCAGCTTTTGTTTTCCTCTTCTTTTTTTATGATATTGGAAAATTCTTAACAAAAACATTGTTGGACAGTTTCCAAGTGTATTTCTGCTCTTGTATTAAAATTAACACTAATGTTAAAAGTCAGAAGACAGATTTGTAATCTTCAGAAGGATGCAGAAGGCACCGTGTGCATAGCTGTAACCTGCAGCACCCAAAACAAGGAAGGTAGACATAGCTTGGTGTAAGGCATGTAACAGGAGTAGAACCCAGTCAAGCCAAATCAGTTGCTGGACAGTGGCAATGGCTTCAGTTTGGACACCCCTAGAGTCACACCACATGCCCTGAGACCATTGTCCGAATGCTTCTTGAGCTCTCTCAGGCTTTGTGCTGTGACCACTTCCCTGAGGAGACTGTTCCAGTGCCCATCCACCCTCTGGGGGAAGAACCTTTTTCTAATATTGAACCTAAACCTCCCCTGACACAGCTTCAGGTCATTCCATCAGGTCCTGTCACTGGTCACCAAAGAGCTTGCTCCTCCACTTCCTCTCATGAGGAAGTTGTAGATGGCTGTGGGGTCTCCTCTCAGTCTGAACAAACCAAATGATCTCAGCCACTGCTTTTGTGGCTTCCCCTCCAGACCTTTTACCATCTCCATTGCCCTCCTTTGGACTCACTTTATCGGCTTTGTATTTTTCTTGTATTGTGGCACACAGAACTGCACTCGAGGTCAGGCCACAGAAGAGCTGAGCAGGAGAATCCCCTCCTGTGCCTGACCAGCCATGCTGTTCTCGGTGCACAGTTGTCGCTTTTGCACTAGGCAGATATAAATAATTTGTCATCTAGATTAATGTCAGATACCAAGAAGAATGTGCCATGTAGGAAGGTACATAGATGGGGACAGTTCAGAGGGTTCTAGAGAGTTCATTTCCAATATCTGAAGCTTTTTGATGGTGTGGTTGCAGGTTATAATTCCAAATGTCTGTCCAGTCCCGGAGCTGGATATCTATATTTAGGTTTCATCATTAAAATCAAGGGAACAAACTCAATTAAGTTAGAGGGATTTTGGCTTTTTCTCAACAGGAGACTGGTATGTGGATTGCCTGCCTGGAGCAGTGGTACTTAGCATGAGTTATGATTCCTGCTGAAGTAGTAGCATGCAGTTTGCTTCACTGCTGACAGACTGTGTGGAGGGGAATTCTTATGTCGAAATGCAGGTTTCCTTGCAGGTGTCTTTCTCCAGTAATGTTTTGTAGACAAACATAATTAGAGAAAATAAATGTTCAGAAAAGTGGAAAAAGGGGACCAAAATAATGCAGCGGTGTTGGGAAAATACTGGATAACATTTTAGAGCAAAAATATATAAAATGTTTTCTTTTGAAAGCGGTATGGGGAATTTCAAATCCTGAGTAATTTATTACTGTAGTTACCACACACAAAAGTAATTTTGTATTGCAAAGCAGTGAAACTATGATATCTAATAGTTTGTTTTTTTTCTTTTGAGTTGCAGTGAGTAAACCTTGGTTTTCTGCCAGCTTCTCACCAAGCTACTCCCTCTGCCCCTCCTAAGCAGGACAGAGGGAGAACATGAGATAAAACGTCTTTTAGCTTGAGATAAAAATGGGGAGATCAGCAATTACTGTCACAGGCAAAACTTGGGGAAAATTAATTTCATCTCTTTCCAGTTAAATATAGGATAGGATAGTGAGAAACAATGACAAGAATAAAATCACCTTCTCCCTTCTCCCCATTTTTCCAGGCTCCTCTTCAGTCCTTTGTTCCTGAATCTTCAACCTCCTTCCCCTCAATCCCCTGAGTGGCACAGGGGGTTGGAAATGGGGGCTGCAGTCAGTTCATAACACTTTGTCAGTCCTTCACAGTTCCCTGCTGTGGTGTGGGATCCCATGGAATATAGTCCCTGTCAAACTATTCCAATGTGGGTCCTCCACACAAGCTGTAGCCCTTCAGAAACTGTGTCAGCAAGGGTCCTCTCAATGGGGTGCACTCCAGGAATGGATCCCCCATGGGCTGCACTTCCTGCTCCTTTGTGGGGCCTCCACAGGCTACAGCTTCCTTCAGAGCACATCCAGCTGCCCTGGCATGGGCTGCAGTGTGGATACCTGCTATAGCTGCTCTGGTGTGGTCCCCATGGACTGTGGGGGGACACCCTACTCTCTTTGTGGGCAGCAGCAGAATGCCTCCTCCCTATCTTTTCATGGACATTGGTGTCTGCTGTTTCTCTCACATTTTTCTTGCTCTTCTCTCATAGCTCCTAGGCAGCAGTTTTCTTCCTTGTGTATATTATAAACAGAGGCACCAACGAGTCCTATTGATGGGCCCAGCTTTGGCAAAGAGCAGGTTTGTCATGGAGCCAGCTGGAACTGGCAGTGTCCAGCTTGGGGCAGCCGCTGGTCTCACAGAGGCCACCTCTGCAGTGGCCCTGAGCCCCACAAAACCTAGCCATGTAAACCAAATACACTAATCCTAGGAGTAGGTCTTCTTTCTCTGGTGTGTGAGAAAATCTCTCAACATTGCATTAATCCAACACATCAGCTCTGATGATTACATTGGTCACTTTCAAAGTCCAAATCTCTTAAACTGAATTTAAAATATTTGAGAGGCACATTCACTATAACAAGCTTAATTTATAGTGTCTGACTTTATGCAGTTGCACAGGAGTACAAAGCTTGAAACTTAAAGTTTCAAAGGTGCTCTAAAAATTAATTTATGTATGCATGTATAAATTAATTTATAATTTAATTCAACCCATTCAAGACTTCTTAGAAATGAAGTTTTATGGTTTCTGAAAAAAAGGCATATATCTTAGTCTACATTTCTTCCAGATGTTAACTTCAGTGTAAATATAAGAAAAGTGCTTTCCACTGCTTTGTTTTTCCTAATGCTACCAGCATTAAGGAAAATCCAAATTGTTTTTTTTGCTACTGTGATCCTTTATTTTAACAGTGTTTACCATCCTTGTTTAAGGATTTTGGAAAAGGAGCTGCAGAAGCTTGCAGCTTAATCTCCTTGTCTGTTACACAACCAAAGAACTCTGCAGTCTTCAGTGATTTGGGCTTGTAGCTGACCATTGACTGTAACAAACTCAAGGGTAGTAGGAGTACTTAAAATGCCAGGAAATTTATGCTTCAAGAATATCTCCTCACAAATGCCATGAGTTCAGTGCCTGTAGATGATGTCCATGGAAGCTAGTTGCTATGACTGGTTTTATGATTAGCTTAGGCCTTCTTCTGTTTCATAACTAGGAATGCTAAAATACTGAGGGTAAAATAACTTTACTAGACTGTTAAAAGGAAGCAAACAACTGACCAGCTCATGCCAATGATTAATAAACCCTGCTTTATTGCTGTTCATTATGGCAAATCATATATTCTTCATTTTTCCTTTAAACAATGTCCTGTGCTGGCAGTAAACTCCCTAGATCTGTCTCCCTTGATGAAATGTTTTCTTGAGGCACAAGAGATGGGTTTCTAAGAGTCTACCTCTTGCTTTGCTTTTTTTTTTTGCTTTATTTCAGGTCTGATTTCCATGCCTTTTTATAGTTTCATTACCAAGAGGAAAAAATATAGGTGCCCTGTTAATGTCTTACAAGGTCTATATACTCCACATAGCTCCTCTGTGGTATTTCAGAGTCTGAAAGGAGGTTTCTTAAAATGAAATTTGGACTCAATTTGTTTAATTTTTGCACTCCTAGGTGACAGCCGGTAGAGTAAAAAAGTGTAACATTTCATTTTCCTGTGCAGTGACACTCCTCTAACATTTGTAAGATTGTGTAGTCTGAGTGGACAGTCAAGTTGTTTACAATTTGCCCTTCACAGTTTCTGGGAACAAAAGTAGAATACCTGAGGATATATCTCAGGCAACAAGCGTGTGCTGGGATCCATATTCCCTAAAGAGCCAAATCCAGGACTTTTGCTGCTGCTTGCTTGAGACCTGCATGCCCTTGTGGCAGTGATGAGCTGGGTGTGTCCCCAGGTGCTCCCTGGCCTGGTGGGGATGCAGCTGATCCATTCATTGAGAAATGAGGCACTCACAGATTCCCTGGTCATTGGTGTTTCAAGGGGAGGCAGTTAATCCACTGTCCCCTCAAGTGACAAACGCTGGGCTTCTTGTGGTTGCTTGACTATCTACTGTGCCTGAGTGGGCAGAGGGGCCACTCAGCTAAAGAAATGCGTGCAGGGAGCTGGGACAACCTCAGAAATTCAGGAGGGGGAAGGGAGGAAATGAATGATACATTGGTGCCTGTTAAGTGAATTGATTTAATCGGAAAATAATTTTTAGCAGATTGGAAACTTATTCCTAGGGGTTTTTTGAGTGCTTATCCATCAAAACTTAGTCTAATTTTTTTCTTAATAGGATTTGCTCCTCAGAATTCTTTGACTTTTATAAAGGCTTTCCAAATATAACATAGGATTTGAGTATTTTTATAGGGATTTGTCTTCTTTTGTTTTGATCAATGCACTGTGAATTTGACTGTGTAGATTGCATCTAGCCCTGGACAAAGAAATATCAGAGTGGTATTTTTAGTACTACTGCTTTGGCTTGCTCTCTGAGGATGAAGAAAAATTTCCCTATTTTCCCCCACAACTTGTAAAATCCCTATGTAAAATCCCTTGTAAATTCCCTTTTTTCCCTTGCACAACTTGTAAAATCCTCTATATGCAGTATTTGTAGTTGAATAAAGTGCATTTTATTAATTTCTCATCTTAAAACCAAGATTTTGAGAGAACTTGGTAAATTTCATTTTTGGCTGCATGATGTCAACCTAATCAGCAGCTTTTTTTGTCACTGATAAAGTTGTTGCAGCTCATAAATACCAGTAATTCTATTGTTACTTTTGTTGCTATTCATATATCTCTATTTACAGTTGTAATTAAATGTTTAATGGAATAAAAAAGCTCATGTATTTGAGAATTGCTCCTAATAAACAAATAGTGATTTAGATAATTCCTGGCATTCTGATACATTTAATAGGCTGAATTTCCCCAAGGCATTTTTAATTGTTTGGAGCAGAACCAAATGTGGAGCAGTGATGGTGACCATTGTAAAATTCTTGATCCTCTTGTTACTGCAGGAAAGGCATATGTACTTGGGATTGTACTCTTAAGTTTCTAAAAGCCAGTTTATGCTGTAAAAAGCCTGCCATAATGAGCAGATTTGTATTTGTTTTAAAACACAGGAGTGTGTAAAAGTTAGTAAGGTCTTCAGCACTTCCAGCCACAGTAGCCATGCCTTACTCAGCTTTTCATGTTTCAGAAGTTCTGCTGCTGCCCTTCAAGTTTCATGACTGATCCTTTCTAGGCAGGGGATGTTTTTGATATGGGAATATGCTTTATGGGCTGAACAGACTTCAGGCATTACCTCAGCTGAGGCTTTTTGCTTCTGAGAATGGTGTTTAAGGTGATACTATTTCCTAAATGCAGCCTGTGCACTTTTGTTTTGACCATGTTCCAAAACCATGATCCATTGACTTCATTACTATGAATGCAAGTTGTATATGAGCTCCTGAGAGAAGACTGTAAAGACTGTACATCAGCTCTGCTGTCATGGATTTGGAGCTAAAAACCAAGTTCAGTATCTCATGCTAAACAGTTGGAGGAAAAAATCTGTCTTGGAACCCTCACTTTTTCTTGAGCTGTAGACCCTGGATCATCAGGCTGGTTGCTGTATAAATTATTTGAGAATGGTTTGCAGGCAGCACAGGGCTATCAGAACAGAAGGCAACCTAATATAACAGAGGGGATGTAAGAAACTCTAACACCTATATGAATATGAAAAATTATATAGATCCAGTTGTTCACTATGTAAGCCCACGTTAAGGTGTTTCAGAAAGGAAAATATACAAAGAAGTCAGATGGGTGCACGGTGCATTTGAAACTGCAATTATGTGCAAGATTAATGAATGGATATCTTAACAACAAAACACAGCTACCTGTGAAATTATTTCTTTGTTTTCCATTAGAATATTTCTGTACTTCTTTGAAAATGTAAGTGAAAACCAGCGCTGATCATGGTAAAAAGCAAATCAAACCTAAACTGGAATATAATTCAGATTAATGTTAGCAGGTATAATCTGTTTTTATGTTTTGTGCTAATTTCAGTGGAAATGTGCACCGGCTTCAGTGGTAATAATTGAGGAAAAAAGATAACAAAAACACCAAAACGTCTTGTTACCTCTTGTGAAAAATTAATTAGATAAGCAAATAGAAGAATGTCCATTGGAGTGACTGGTGGCTGCAATAAAGATGGGGACTCATGTCATGTTCTGCTATTTCCTGATAGTTGTTTGTTGGAGAGGACCCATGAGCATCTCAAAAGGCTTGTATTCCTGGAACATTAAAATGAAATACAAGTGATTAAGGGTCCTATAGAAATTCTTGTGGCTTTCAGGCAGCTGTTGACAGAAGCTGGTCTGTTTAGTCTCTTCCTGGGCATTGATAAAATAGCCAGGATAGAAAAGGTTGGGAAGATGAGAGAATTGGAATAAGTTAGAGCTCTGTCAGTTTGCTCTAGGGCTGTAACAGCCTGAACAGACTTTGCAGTACAGTGGGGGGGATTTCTGTCTTCCAAAACAGAAGCTGATGTGCATTTGTAACTCTCTGCTGTCCATTTGCTATTACTTTATGGAATAAAGTGTTTTAAAGGTTTCAAACCAGTGAGTTGGCAGAGAACATGCTGTTTTCTTTCTTTCCCTGAATCAGTACATTCCATAACTTCTTCCTGCTTATTAAAGAATTGTCTTAGGCCTGCAGCTGTGTGTTTAGTCCTGTAAACTCTAATACTAAAGGCAGCTTCCTGCTTTTGTGATCTTGCATGCCTTATGGAAAAGTAGTGTCCCTGAGTTTTCAACAGGATCCATTTAAATTCGGGTAGGATAGTGATACTCTTCACATCATTCAGGCATGGCTTGAAGTGTTTGCTAAAGTGTACAGATTCTCTGTGCATCTTTTCATGGAAAACCAGTATGTTGTGTGACATCTGACTTTTGCTATTGACTAGGTAGAGTTGCTCGGAGTCATGCACACAGTCCTATGCATAAGTGTTGCTTAAAACAATATGGATGAAATATATTCAATTCTACTTATTTGTAGGAACTGTGCTTTTTAGATCCTTGAGAAGATGCATCTTTTGAGTAATTCCTGGTACATCAATAAAGACTACATAACTCCCCTGGTTAGTGCAGCGGATGAGATGGTTCCAAGAAAAGATGACTAAAAAATTAATTACTTAAAACAAGCAGACAAAAAGATCACTGATGAATGAAAGCCAAACAATTTTGAAATTATTTGCAATTTTAAACTATATTTGAGTGACTTGTTCGTAGAATGTGAACCAAATCTACCATGCTGAAGACAGATTGGTGCTTCTTTGGGATGTTGTGAGCATCAAAATGCATCAATACACCAAATGCTGCTTTCAGGCTTTTACAGTGTAAATGATTTATTGTTTGAATAACAATTCCTTTGGGTATAGCATGAAACAAAACCCTTAAATGTTCTGGAAAACGTTACCCTTTTAAACAGTGCAATTTTCTTTGCCAGTGTGAGCTGCTGTCCCTGCAGACTTTTCTTTCAATTCCCCATTGGGCTTGTGGCAGGCAGCTAACCCCTTCTGTGTTACTTTATCCCATTTTCTGCAATATTGTTCTCTCTGAGCCTTTTTGTCATGGCTTAGCTGCATCAAACTCCTGCTGCGGAAAGTTGGAATGTGTCACACTCTATTCTCTGGCTCTGTGTGTATGGTCTTAAAGCACATCAGCCTAAATCAATTTGTTTCTGCAACAGCTGAAACCTTAGTCTGCTGGAAATCTCAATTTTAAAAAAATACTTTTATTTAGTTTGTGCACTTTGCTCCTCTAGTATGTATCTGTGCTAGGGTTGTTCCAGACATTGTTTGGCTTAAATAACTGATGAATGAAAACCAAACAATTTTGAAATTATTTGCAATATCTCATATCTATTTTTTACAAGACACTTGTTGTATTGCACAACAGTTTCCCTTTTTACTTCTCCAAGGTTGGGTTTACCTACCCGAGGCCCTTGGTTTTTAATTTTTTTCCTATTTGTATCAGCTCATCAATTCTTTCATGTTGCTTATTTTTAAATTATTTTTCTTTATTCCCTTGTCCCCACTCTCTTCCTCTGTCCTCTCAAATTCCTTTAACAAATCCACAGCTTTGTTTTGATATCACATGCTACGTTCTACAATGCACCTTGTGTGAAACACCCAGGAAAATATTGTGAGCAAAATACATGTAGGATTTGCAAAAAAGCACTTCTCTTACAAGGTTTAGGCATAATTTTTGTTCTGGCAAGGCAACACTTTCTGAAGTTCTTAAGTGATTCAAACTCATGAATCCCAAATATGCACTTCTGAAAACCCTGAACTTGCAAGGAAGATGGAAGTTTCTGAGTTGTGTCAGTGTGAGTTGGCCAACAGCCTTGCAAGTGTGGTCTATAGATCTGGTAATATTAAAGGCAATGATTACATGAAGAACAATAAACTTTTCACCACCAGTGTGACTTTGTTGTGCCAGCCAACAGCATATTCTTTCAGTCTCTTTCCTTTTAATTACATAAGGGCTCTGAATTTTTTTCTGTGCAGAGATATACAAGCAACTGTACTGTTGTCTTGAAAGGGATGAAAAAAAATGTTTCTTTTTCTTGTGGAATCTTCTCTTCAAGTGGTTGCACATTCGTTTCTGTTTTTCAGGAATAGAAAACTGAGAGTGCAGCATTTCAATTTAGTTTGTGCATGTAGTAAATAGAATTTTCTCTGATCAAGTGAGAAATTCATGGCAGATGTAAAAATGCCTGTTTATTATAGAAGTACCACTGTATACCTTCTGATTTACAGGCCACAGTACCTAAGACACACATGAAGTACTTAAAATTTTTATTTGTTTTTGCTCTCAGGTTACTGCTGTATGTTGTAAGTTTGTGGTTTTGTTTGGTTTTTTTTTAATACATTGCTTAAATAATGGGGGTGAGGGGTGTGGTATTTTTGAAAGGCTGTAAGATCCCTTCCTGTTTGGACTAATCTGGTTGTTGCATCATTTGAGCTGATGCTTTCTATGATTTCATTTTTGCTAAAAGTCTCTCCCTAACAGCTGTTTGTGTTTTGGGTTTTTTAAATGTGTGTTTCTCCAGTATTTGCAAGATTAAAAGTATTTTGCAAGAACCTTTGGGAATTCTTGTTGCTTTGCAAAATTTACTTACTGAATCCATGTGGCATTAGATGTTCTCAGTTTATTTATGGGCATTATTCATTTTTGATAACATATCTGGCTAATTTATTCAGGTTTATAGTGTGGAACTCCTGACTTGAGTAGAACAGCTTCATAAGGAACCAGTTACTGATGGGTTTGTTAACACCATGAAGGAAACACCTTCCCAAAACACCATTCTAGAAAATAATTGCATGTCTAATTTGAGATATGATGATGGTCATGTAGTCTGAAAACAACAAAACTGCTGGTAGTGGCCTCTCTTCCCTGAGTTTCATTGCTTTTACAGTAGCATGTTCTAGCTCTACTTAATTAACTTTGGTTTCTAGATATGTGTGTACTTTTAACTATTAAACAAGATAGATTTGTTTAGTTGTATTTATTGCACATTTACCATTCATTGTGTTGCTTTCTTCCTTAAAAAAAAAAAAAAAGGCTTGTCAGCAGAAGGAAGGCTCTCTTGTTAGATTGTCCTGGATGCTCTTCTGTAAAGGGAGAGGTGAGTGATTTTTGAAAGCAACTGAGCCAGAGAAGCTTTTAGGCTGGATGTAGGGCAAGCAGAGAGGGAGAGGAACCATGAAGCTTGAAGGAACAGAAGGAAATCATGGGCTGGAAGATTGCTGAAAGGAGCAGAGAACTCACTTGTTGGATGGAAACTCTTCTTGGATTATGGAGTGGAAAATGTGATTATTCAACTCAGCTTTTGAAAGCTTCTGTCTTGGATAGCCAATTCAGAGAAAAAGACCTGCCCTGAGAAGGGCCAAAATCTGGTTTTTTTCGTATTTTTCCATGTAGTAGGTTTGAGTTCTGGATTCTGTATTATCTTAGTACTTCTGTGCAAGCAATTAGGAATAGAGTTCAGTAGGTTTTTTATTTTGTTTTGTTTTTTTTATTTTTGCTGTTTGTTTTTTGTCCTTTTCGTGTGCTCGCTGTGGCAGACTCGCTGATTTCACCTTAAGGCTCTGCCTGAAATGAAGCTCCATCATGAATCTCCAAACTGGCCAGATATTGCAATAAGACAAGAGCAGCTAAAGCAACTTTTGTGATTGACTCCTTGGAATAGTGGGCTCTAAAAACATACATGGATATTGATGCAGAGATTTATTTTCTTTTTTTACATGTAGTTGGTATCATGGACACTAGTGTTTTCCTGAGATGTGTGGAGTCATTGGCTCATTGAACTAAGTTCTGTTGAATACCTTTAAGTGAGGGATGTGGAAGCTACAGAAACCACCAAAAAGGGGAATATTAAGTATTTAGAGTGAATAGAGGTCACTCTTATGTTCCACAAGCTGGGGATATTCTAATTGTGAGTTAATTTTATCAAAGTCGTAATGCATCTGACAAGTTCTTTAGGATTTTCTGTTGGTTTAAATTATTTATTTATTTACAATTCGCTGTGTAAGGCTGGACACAAATAATGCTGTCTTCACGTTGATCTCTATTTTTCACATTTTCTGTTTGCAGAGAAGGCACATGAGTAATTTCTAGATGGCCACATGAATACTTTAGATATAAGCCTTTGCAAATGTACATTTGCACAAACGTTTCTGAGGTGAGGTTCTTTTTCAAAACCAAAAAAGCTCATTCCAAAGTTTCTATGTGTGAGTGTCACCTGAAAACAGAAGTAAAGCATAATGGTTTCACCTGACTTATTCTGAGATACAGAATTTTTGGTTTCTTGCTGTAGTCTTGATATCAGGCAAGTTGCCATTTATTTATGTAAAGGTTCAAGCAGTTTTCATACCACTTTGCGAAGAAAAACTACATTAAAAGTAGAATTCCTTCCTGAGGACTCTAAAGCAAGATTACAGAAATTAAATAATATGATTTTTTGTTATTGCTTACCATATAATCTGTAAGGTTGTTGTACTAATTGAAGCATGTAGGAATAACAATGCTATGACTTCATGACTTTTTTCATGTCAATAACCCATTACATGCTATGACTAGTCTCCATTTGTCATTTGAATGACAACATTTTCTTTCTGAGAGTTGAAATGCCTCCCTTTCTATTGTGCTTCATGGGCATGTTCACTTAATGAGGGAAACGGGTTGATGATATTTCAGATCATCAGGAAGCTTTTATTTTCTTCCTTCTTCTCCTTTATATTGTGGGACAGGAGCATAAAAAGAGCACATCTGGTCTGATGGGCAAACGTGATTTATGACCTAGAGTTCCTCCAAGTACAGTATTGATGCCACCTATGGCAATAGCAAGGGTTTCAGTTCTTACATTACTTTCACTAAGTTTGCATTTTCAATAAAATTAATTGTTGGTTGCATATAAAAAACATTTGATTATTTGGAACTTGAAATAATACCAGTTTTCATTTCCTCAATCCTGAATTCCTGAGTACGTATGCACCCTAATGGACTAATTTCAGAGGGAGAAGAAGGTATTATTTAAAGTCCAACCTGTTTGCAAAAAGTTCTTTAACACTCTTAGGAAGCTGCATTTTCCCCCGTGGAATAAAGTTTGAGGGAATAAAGGTGTGGATTTGACCCTGGTCTTTTCCTTTTGTCTTGTCTCTTGGGATCATAAAAACAGGACTAGTTTATTTTCTTTCATATTCTGGATATCACGGCAGATGTCTTGTTCTCACAGACCTCAAGAGAAGTTGTATACAACTTGGGAAACCTGTTCCTGAGCTTTTTAAAACCTTTGTTAACTGATTTAATTTGGTGTGACTTTTAGAGTCTATGGTTTTGTTACACCATGGCTACCTTTTATACTCTTAGGATTATATGGGAGACTGTCAGAAGCCTTGACAATGTCCAGCTATGCAATATGATTGCTTTCCTCTTGTCCCCAGAGTTCACAGTCATATCACACTGAAGGCATTCAGGTCAGTTGAATACAATTTGCTCTTTGTAAATCCAGGTGATGTCTCATCTTCCTCACTTGCTGCCTTCTCTCTTTTGGTATGAAAAGTCTGGCCTCTCAGTGGCCAAGTCCTGAGCTTGACCTCACTTTGACTATGGGAAATGTTTGTCATTTCCAACTCTAATAAAGAAGTGGGTGTAATTTCTCCCCTGCACCTGCTCTAAAGTGCACCTGGCTATTATCTTCCCAGGATTACTCCTAAGGCAAGCTGTCTACAGTTAGGCTGACTGCAACTTTGCTTGAGAGATTTCTGAATATATTTGTGAAGAATTCTTTTTGTAATAGAGAAAAGAGTATCTAAAAGTAGAAGTAGTACTTCAAGAATCAAAGTGTTGACAAAGTTTGCTCATATGCCAGCAGTTTCTTCTGTTGCAAAGTTAACTTTGCCTAGCTTCCCTGAATTTTCCAGGAAAATAGCTAGTCTTTGAAAGAGCAATGGAAATGAGCAGATAAAATATTACTCAATCTTCACTTGATTGTGTTTTTTTTATTCAGTTTCTAGATTCAGTCTCTTAAAGTTGGCCTAGTGTTAAGAAATGTTTTGGGAATAGACAGGGAATAAAATCTCAGGACTACTCCTTTTAAAGATAGAGTGGAAACAGGTTTTGTGTTTTTCTTGTGACCTTGGGCAAGGTCCCATACTCTTACTGCAATTTGTTTCTCTCTATGTATAATGGACTAATAGCATTACTCAGCTTTCTGGGGATGTGTCCAGTAAAGATGCTAAGATATACACAAGGACAAGTTGTAAACCATGTGAATAGTCACCAGCTCACCAGAATAGATGGTACGCTGGAAATTTTAGATGCAATTCTAAGCATGTCTCCTCTGTGGGTTGATAGTGAAATGAGGTTAGCCACATTCCTTGTGTTGCTGCTGGTGATCTGATGACCAGAGGCTAAGCTGATCAACTTGCTGATTTTTATAGAAAGTTTAATTAGTTTTCTTTCCAAATGGAATTGCTTATTTTCTTTCAGATAGGTGAGTTGATCTAGCATTCGTGTTGCTGAAGAGTGAGCAAATCTGTTGAAAAGAAGGGAGCAGGAACGTGAGACTAGGAGAGGAGTGATCATAAATGTCCCTTTTGATGGTTGGTGTTCTCAGGTTGGTTGAAATGCGAAGCAGTGTGACATCTTTAGACATGTGTTTGACTTCATCTTGGCCTCGTATAGAGTATGCTTTTTTAGGTCTGTTTTTTTCAGAGTAGGAACCTGGATGGATGGCTGTGGCAGGCTGTTGCACTACACAATGATATTTGAAGACAGATTACTTCAATTACTTGTTTGTTCCATGTCAAGATCAACGTTAGCCATTAAGCAGTTAGTTTTCATAAAGTGCAATTTGATTTACCCTAATCCAAAGCATTAAAGCTAAAATATTTCCCAAAATGACAGGACTAGGGTATTTCTATAGACCTCCTACTGACTTTTGAGGTAGGGCTCTGATGTGCTTGGTAATTTTTGAATTTACAAGATGTGTCCTCACTGCCTTGCAGACCTGGGGGTTAAGAGCAAATTGAAGGATATAATTGTGTTCTGACAGGTGAAAACTTAAATGCTGTTGAAGTACATTTTCACATTTTGCTAGGGCTCCTTCTTAGGCTCATTTATCTGAACCAGGGGGTTTGTTTGGCTTCAGGGTGAAGGACAGTCCAGGTCCTAGTTTGTAAAGCACTATTAATATGATCAATTCTTAATAACAACTGCTTCAGAGAGCCTTAATATGATATTATTCAAGTTCAGAATTCTTGTCTTCTAGCATACTGATGTAGCTATTGTTTCCTTTCAGGAAGGGTGGAACTTTGAAGCATGTGTTATTAGACTTTTTTTGATTAAACTTGCATTGCTAGTATAAATTCATAGTATTACTTGCCTGTTACTTCATTTCTCACATAAAGTGCTTCTTATCTGTCTCCTTTGAGGAGTGCACTTATTAAAACATAGGCACACAGGACAGATATGCTCCAATAACTTTTATAACATTTATTAGTATTTGCAAACTCTGTGTGCCCATAGCTTCACACAGCTAGGAGACCTTTTCCTCAAATTCTTGGATAAATAGTGCAAGATGTCACTGGACACCACTGGTCAGTCTGTCTCCATCGTCTCTACATCTGCTTCTCTTCAGACTTTTTTACAAACTGATGAATTCCCCTTTGCTTGACTCTTCCCAGTATTTTTGTTGTACAGCACTGCAGCTGTGGCCTCACCAGGGCTGAGTAGAGGGGGAAAGAAGCCCTCTCTTGGCCTGCCAGCAGTGCTCCTGGTGAAGTAGCCCAGGATACTGCTGGTCCTGTTTGCTGCAAGGGCAACTTGGTGTCTGTCGGCATCCCCAGGGCCCCTTTCCGGCTGACTGCCCCCAGCACATATTGACTCATGAACTGCTGGCCTGGTCCCTCTCCAGGCACAGGAATTTGCAGTTCCTTTTGTTGAACTTCTTGAGGTTCCTTCAGGCTGCCAGTGTCCCTCTGGATGGCAGCACAACCCTCAGGCATATCAGCCACTCCTTGTAGTTCTGAGTCATCTGCAGGCTTGCCGAGGGCATACTGTTCCCCATTAACCACCACCACTCGCTGAGCTTGACCAGTTTTCAATCCTCACTGTCTGCTCATCCAGCCCATATTTTGTCAGATTCCCTGTCAGGATCTTGCAGAAGACTGTGACAGATAAGTACCAAACCATGTTTATTCTTGAACAGATCTGTAAAATGGAAACAGCTCATTTCATTTTTCTCAGGTTATTGGAGCAATTTAAACCAACAGGTGGTCTTTGAGAGACAGTTATTAAAATATTTTGTTATATTTATCTGTAATTTTATTGAATACATTTTTCATTAAATTGTTGACTACATACGAAAACAGTGTGGCACAGAAGCCAATTAACTATTAAGCTGCTGCACTGATAAAAGATCACTTAAAAAATACATGTAATAGGTGTACTTTCTGAGAATATAAAGGTTTATTTGCTGGGAAGTGGAGAAGAAGAAAAATGGCATAATAAGATAATGTATATACTTTCTGTCAACTTTTACAATCATGTATGTTTTATAATTGGATTGCTGGAAGCATGCCCATGAAATGTATCCTTCTTTTAAGTAAATCATAAAAAACAACACTGAAAAGAAGAGTCATATGGTCCATGCTTATGCCTCTAGAATGTGTTAGCTATAACTAAGTGTAATAGTGAATGATGGATGAAACTATATTTTATCATCAGTGTAAAGACTTAATCATCAGGTTAAAGACTTAAAATAGTGGTTTGTTGTAAAACAGTATTTAGAACTTACTATTCTTGCATTTTTGCCAGAATTATGGCTAATGTATCTAATCTTTTTCATTACAGTTCATATAAAAATGGTGATAGTTTGTCCTTGGCGTACAAAATTACTGAGTCCCTGTGGGTTCTAATACATTTATTATTAATTTTTATATTTGGTTTTACTGTTTTATCTTGAAATAAGCTAAAGATCTTCAGTTCAAAGAAACTGCTGCCTCTTGCACGCAAATGTAGCCTGCAGTATAATTGTATTAGGATTTTGAAATAAAGCAGGTGTGCAAACTCTTTCTCAGGAAATAAAGTAAGCTCATTCTTACTGTTAAAATGTTTTTCTGTTACCTTGTCTTATATTCCAGTCTGCCTGTGCCTGCTTATTT
The DNA here is from genome assembly GCA_013397245.1 of Thryothorus ludovicianus. Classification (NCBI taxonomy): domain Eukaryota; kingdom Metazoa; phylum Chordata; class Aves; order Passeriformes; family Certhiidae; genus Thryothorus; species Thryothorus ludovicianus. The sequence continues at coordinate 156,191 of VZTB01006779.1, read as the reverse complement.
CTCTAGGACATAATCCAAAGCAATTGAAAACTTTGCTAATTCAAGTGAATTTGAGGTCAAGGCCTTAAAATTCTCAATTTTAAACTCTGTGGGAAGAAATATTGATGGCTTACGTAGTGCTGATTATTGTGGAGCCCTCGTCTTGAGGGCTTTGGGCTGTGTTTCATTTTTAAGATGATATTCAGCACAGATACTGACTTGGTCTTTCATTCGTCATAGATTGAAATAGAGTCCTTTTCTTTTGATGTATGTTGTATTACAGTTAGGGGTTGGGGCTTTGGGAGTGATGTGTTTTTTTGCTTTTGTTTGTTTGTTTCCTTTCAATTTGAACCCGAATGAGTAACCCTTTACTTAAAGTATACCTTTCCCCCTCTTTTAAAAGGAAACACATAACAGAAAGCCATGTTTTACATAATGCTATAAACCACAGATCTGACAAAATTACATTACCTTTTTTTCAGAAAAGGCATGTTACTTTTATTTAATTAAAAAAAAAAGATCCAAGTAGGGCATATAAAGTACATTTCCACTTCTGTGAGTCTGTATGCTAAAGCAAGCAAGTACTATTTTGTGATTTTAAAAAATGACAAAGGTAATAGAATTACCTGTCCTAACACATACCTTGAGCTATTCATGTGATTTGTAACTGTTGACATTCTGCACTGTTTGCCATCTGGAGTCCCAGTGTTTCCAGTTCCTATAGGTTTGGAGTACTGCAGAGTAGGCAGTCATGGTGCATTAGGTGAGGGACAGTATAAATCAGGCAGTATTCTTGTGGTAGCGGCACTCCTATTCTTCAGAGAGATAATTCTGTTTATTCAATTTTTCAGAAAATCTGAGTCATTTTTAGTAAGATGGAATTTGAAAAAGCAGCTTGGTAAAAACTTATTGTTATCAATCAGCTATTGTAGTTTTTTTCTAAGTAAAAAGAGACAGAGACTAGGTAAAAATGCATGAGTACAGTCATTCAAAGAATGTTTGACTGTCTTGGGTTACAGACTGCAACAAGTATGCTTTGCTTACAAAGTATGTGAAACAACACCTATTTTACGTTCACTCTTATCAAACTTGTATTACAGAAAGGGTGGTTTTTCACATTTGTTGTTGAGATTGTTTCATTGAAGAGTAGTGATTTATTTTACACCTCTGTTCAGGCACACACGCCAAAAACAAAAAATAACAATTTTTGTCACATTTATAATGCTATCCTGATAAAAGATCACTTAAGCCTCCTTATTCTTACCTGTTTTTTAAGGCTATAATTTCACTCTTTTTTTTTTTTTTTTTTTTAATGCCTGTTAAAGATTTCTGCACAGTAACACAAATGTTTGACAGTTTTTTACATTGCTGCAGATTGTCCATGTTGTGGTAGATGTCCAAAGGATAACGTTACAAATGAAGGCAGAAAAGTATGAAAACCATGCCTTTATTTTGGATAGAAAGAGAATCTGAACAATTTCAGATGTTTCACTTTATCTTCACAGTAAGAAGAGCCCCTTGGCTTTTATATAGACTGTAATAGCCACTTTATATAATATTTAGTATGTATTCAGTGGTTGGAAAATGTGAAAGTTATCATTGAAGCATCTGCCTATTCTGGTGAAATTTCTGTTTCTTTATCCAGCCGCAGAAGTTGTTTTGGTCTAAGTTGAGTGGTAAACCTGCAGTTAACTCTACAAATTTGCAGATACATGGGCATCTATCATAAATTTTGCAGTTCTAGTAGCAGTGAAGATGGAGGGATTTGGCTCTGGGGTTATCTTTTGAATACATTCAGAAATTTGGACTTCAGAAATTTTCACAGGTCATAGCAACAAAGTTGGACAGGTTCCATGCTCACTGTGTGACACAATCTTAATTTATGAATGTGTGTATCCTAATCTCACAGAAATTAAATTGTGTGAAAGCATGTAGAGAAAGTTGGAGGTCACCTTTATACTTTTAACAGCATATTGTATAATGTAGATTAGCACTGTTTGCTGAAATTAGGCCCTTTTATGCAGTATGCTGTGCAAATGCAGGGAGAGGCCTTGTCATGAAGGCTGAGGAGGTGAAATAAAGGCAGAAGTGGCAATTTGTGTCAGTTTGTTGGTTTTGGATTTAAATTAGCTTTCTAACTCCTAGATTAATGTCCTAGCCACTATATTTCACTTTTGGGCTTGTCTTCCTTTATTGCAAGTGTCTGTAAGAAGAGGCACACTGCCCTCAGTTTTCATCTGGCCCTGGCACTTGCAGACTTATGTCTACAATCACAAACAGTACAGATGCAATGTAAAATTCTAATAAAGGTACACCTATCATTTAGCTCAAAATAATCTCTTCAGGAAAACAAAATAGAGTTTGTATTTACATAACACATCTTACACTTTCAGTTCATGGGATTGAAGCTCTAGTCCTTGGGTTGGGTTGGTTTTGTTTTTTTCCATGGAAATATATTCAGTTTTTTTCTTAAATCAGGACTGAGTTAGCTGGAGGTCTTCCTGTGTTTAGAGGGCTCAATAAGGTTTTGAAACCTCCTTACTGAAAAGTGGGCAGAGAGTATGTCCAAGTATAACTTTCTTTTCTCAGAGACTGCTTTTCATGATATAATGAGCTACCTTGTTTTGAGAGAAAGAGACAAACTGTAAAACTGCTGTCAGCAATTCCCTTCAGATTATAAGAGATTGAAAAAAATTCAAATATTTAAATCTGCGGAACGAAATTTATAACTCAGACTAATCTGATTTGTGGTTTTTAATAGTTCCTGTAAACTATGTGGACATGCTGTGGCTTTTTCTCCAATTAGTGGTCAAATTATTTATAGCAGATTCAAAGGCTGATACTGTCTTAAGGAAATTTATATATACAGGAAGCTTTATTTTGTTGGCTACAGAAGCATTACATGTAATTCTTGTAAATAATGAAAATGATAACATTTTCCTCCCTCTCCTGCCCAAATAAGACTTACCAAAATAGGAAGTTATATATATATATATATCATACAGAGGATTTTAATTGATTTAAAAATTAAGTCTGAGCATTGGATCTTTGAAGTTCTTTATTCAAGAAGATGCCTTTAGAGACAGCTTTCTCTCTGCTGTAAAACAATGTGTGCAGCAACCAGGTGCAATGTGGAGGTGTTTCCAATAATGTTTTTACTATTAAAATGTCTGACTATGGATTCTTCAACCCCTTGTGTGAGGTATGTGGGTCTGTTCCCACTGAAGCTTATCCAGTAGAGGCTGAAAAGATAACATTAAACAAATGAAATGTGGAGAGCACTGCTGGATGCTGTTTTAGTATGCTGTTAAATTTAGTAGTCATAGTTTTTGCATGTCATCAGGGCAGAATCTTCCAATACTCTATCTGTTTTTAGTTTCTAGTTAATTTTCTGGTTTATGAAGTCTTTACACACAACGGAATGCATTTCTTTCCCAGCTCCAGTTGAAAACTTCTGATCTGGCAAAAAGAAGCATTCAATGTGGCTATATATTTTCAATGCAATATTGTGAAACTAATTCTTCATTTACATTCAAATATGGTTTTCCTTTCTCTGCCTTTTGAAATACAGTAATTCTTAAGTATTAAACAGTCGCTTCAGGAATGCACCAAACGTGTAAGTCAGTAGTGGTAAACAGTAGTGCTGTGATTTAGTTGTAAAATTTCAGAGAGATTAGTTGGGCTTTGCAGAGTTTTGTGCATTACCTGGGAGAGCATGTTATTAGGGTTTTGCAGGTAAGCAAAGAGCATCAAGGCCTCTTTAACGTGTGTGTGTGTGTGTGAATATTGATTTTGTATTCTGAAGGGACATTTGCAAAAGAAGAAAGGGAGATATGAAGACATCTTTCTGCAATGAGTGACGTTCTCTCTGTGTATTTCTCAGTCTTTTGTTTTTCAGAGGTTATTTTTATTTTCCTGGCAGGTCACTCTCAATCTCAACAACACCATATTTTTCAGTTGTGTAAACAATTGAAACATAGCAACAAGTGAAACACTGCTGAAGCTACTGACACTGTATATGTGCTATGGCAGCCAAGAATTTGGCCAGGAAGAATACCTAGGCCTTAATTACCTCTGGATGCCTTAAACTCATTAGATGATTAAACTATTAATGAACTTAAGCTGTGCCTTCAGTTCAGCTTGACCGGTAATAAGTTCATTAAGTTACTCATCACCCGACATTAAATGTCAGCTACATTGCTAAAATGTGGGTATTAATTTAAATTACTATAAATGCATATTATTCCTTTCTTCCTCTGCCAGTGCAGTATAATGTACGCACCAGGCACAGTATATTCTTGTTTTGTCTCATGCTTCACTGCAGAAATGTTCTTTACTTTGTTACTCAATCACTATTCCACTGTCCAGTCACTTCCTGCTAGCCTGAAAAACATAGCCTTACAAGCAATGATCAATTTTCTTCTGGAAGATCTGTCTAGAGAAGTCAAGCAGCCTTGATTCTGGCTTTGGGTTTTTGCTACCTTATTAATCATTTCCTTTGTCACTTTTCTTTCCTAACTGTAGCTCTTATGTCATCTTGCCAGCTGACTCCAGACAGCCACTAGAAACATTTCATTTGAGAAGTAAGCAATGCCTTGGTGACAAAGAGCAAGGCTGGGAATGTTCATGTATTAAATTATATCTGATTTAATAATTTATTTCTCCATAGAGCCTTTGGAGTTAACACCAACTCCATCTATGGTGGTTTGAGGCAGGTTGCAACATTCTCTCTTGCGTTAAGACCTGTCTAACACGAAGCTGTCCGTATTATCCAGATTGCTCTCTTTTTCTGGTTGTCTGTCCTGACAATCAAGTTTCTTGCAAAATAGTTGTATTGTGTCCAGCAGGGATATAGTTAATTTTTTTTGCAGTACTGTGTATTACTGTGTTTTGGATACATGGCTAAAACAGTGTTGATAATGCACTAATTGGCTATTGCTGAAGAATACTTGCGCAGCACAAAGGTCTCTTTGTTTCTCCATCTCGCCTCAAATTCAGTAGGAAAGTAGATGGGGAAGAGGTTGGGATGGGATACAGCTACAGCTGCTCGCTTGGCAATAGAAACTGGGGGTAGAAGAAGGAGGGTGTGGGGGTCTGTGAGGGTTTTCTGTGGTGGTTGTTGCTTGAAGGGTATTCACACTTGTGGGAGGTAGTGAGTGACTTCAAGTCACTTGCTGCTTTGGGGGTGGTGTGTCCCCTCTTTCCTTCGCCTGTTACGCTGTTTTTATTTGATCCACAAGTTTCCTTGCTTTGTTCCTCCTTTTGTCTCCTGTGTGCCACTGAGAGGGAGGGAGTGAGCAGTGGTGTGGATGTTGATCTCCTGACCAGGGTCATCCACCCACAATAGCTCATGTAAGCATAAACCATTTGCAGACCAGTGGGTGGAGCAGTGTTGCTCCCCAGGCACCTGTTTTGTGTGCCTGTTAAGTCAAGAGTATCTGTGTAAAAGCAGATTGTCACTCTGATTTGTGTCTGTACTTCAAAGCTCTTGGCCATTGAACTGGCAGTTCTGTGTATCAGTCTCCAGAGTGAGATAGGCTATTCTTTTTCAGCAACGTCTTTTGTTTTAAAAACATTGATTTACAGAGTTTATTGTAAGACTCTTGACTGCTTTTTTACACATTACCTCTCGGAACATTGGATAATCCATCCCGTGATCCTATGTGGAATGGACAGGGTTTTTCAGCTTGGTCAAATGAGTGAAAGATTTGGTCTGTTTATCTCACTGTATTTGGCCTTAATTAGTTTAGGGTAAAGCCATAAGTGCACTATTCCTCTGTCTTTTAAGCCAGCAGTCCATCCCTTAAATCAGTTTTCTCCTTATTGCAATATGGATAAGATTTTGGTTAAATTTCTGCAGAGTTTTTAGAATCTTTCCAAAGACCTTGCCACTAAAATCAGCTCTTCCCTATTCTTTCATGTATTCTTAGTGCAGGTGGGCCAGATTGTCATCCACTGCTATGATCAGTTTTTCAAATGATCTGTCATTTCCAGAGATTGTTTCTGTTCAGCTGTCTGACCACTTGCTGTGTCTTTTCACAAAATGCTGTCAGGTAAGGGGGATATTGAGTTTGCATGTGTCTTTCAGCACTGTGCAGGTCCATTTTTGCTCAGCCTGTGCTGGAGATGCGTTTTGTGTACACCTACACTCCTCAAGTTTTCACGAATCTGTAGCAGTCATTTGCCTGCTTGATTTCTTGCTCAAGACTCTTCATTTGGAAGTGAGTTTAAATCAGCATCACCTGCTTCATAGTGTCTGGTGTCTGAACAAGTGCTGGTGCTGTTCAAATACTTTTCATTTCTTTCTTAAGATTGGTTCCTTTCCTGAGAATCACTTGTGCAGACTCACGTGTTGCTTTTCAAAGTAGGTTTTACCTGTCACTGAGGTTTTTACACTAGAATAGTTTGGCACTCTCCTGGCCCTGTTATTTGGGATTTGCCACCATGTCTGACAGGTACTGTGTCACACAGGAATGTGAGCCTTAGACATCCAGTGCCTTTCTGAGCATTTTCTTGTCCATATGACTTTGCAGTCATACTGTGCTGTGCCTCCTATTTCATTTGGAGTTTTCCAGAGCCGTCCATCTCTAGCATGTGTGTCAGGCATTTGCTTTCTCAGGGAAAGTTTCATTTGTTTTGGGGAGATGTTGTAGTCAAGGAAGTCCAACAGATATGGTAACCCTGAGGTCACACAAAGCCCTGAAAATCGCCTTGAGGGCTGCTTCATTTTCTCCACTTCTGTATTTGACTGTTTTCAATTTAGTGGTAGCACCTTTTCTCTTCCTTCCATTTCACGCCTCTTCCACCAGAATTTGAGACTGGCATTAGGCGGAGTATTGCAGCAGAATGAAATGTCTTTTATGGTCCAGTAAAATCACATTAAGCACAATTTCACATGGAAACAAAAGGTAATTACATCAACACAGCTAATGTCGTTACACAGGAGGCCAAATACTAACTGGCTATTTTTAGTGTCCGCATTACGGAGGCTCTTTCCATGAAAGCGCTGCNCCGCTTCCCTGCCCGCCGCTTCCCTGCCCGCCTGCGGCTCGGGCGAGGGCTCCCTCCTTTTTCCTTGAAAGGGAAATGCTGTCCCGGCAACCGCATTTCCCAACGACCGAAAGGAATTGTGCGCCGAGTTATGCCGACTCTAGTCTTGGTGTTTAAAGTTGTGTCTGATCTTCGCTAATGATGAAAAGAAGCAATTTTTTGTTCCCTTTTGCCCAAAATAATAGGATTGTGTTCTTTTTACTTGTTTTTTTTTTTTT
>VZTB01006779.1:42447-143465 GCA_013397245.1 Thryothorus ludovicianus | reverse complement strand
AGCCAGGATTTATTTTAACATTTAGTGGATATAAAAACAAGTATCAAGAAGCAAAACATTTCCATGAAGCGTTCACTGTGGAAAATCTGCAACTTCTTCTTGCAAAGCTCTTTATCACTTGGATTGGCTGATTTCCAGAGCATCAAGGCTAGGAATTGAGGGACTGAAATATAATCAGTGGTGATACATTTTAACCACATAAAACATTCTCTGCTTCTAAAGCCTCCAGTGTCTCTAGTAAGCAGTGCAACAGCAACAGCTCCTTGCTGCTGAACTCCAGAGACGGGGAAAATACTGGATCAGGATGGTAAGAAGCTCTTTACTTTTTCACCAGATCTAGGTTATTACTCAGTAAAAAATGTTTAAAAGATGATGAAATTAGTAGAGGTCAGTATTTAAAACAAAAAAACAGTATGTAAGATACAGAGGAATTATGTTTTTCCTGCAAGAGAACAGCAATGCAAGTTGGTGACAAATATATCTGGCACTGAACATGTTGTGCAGCTTATATAAAATCTTTTAAAACTGGGAAAGGTTGCTGACGAATATTTGATGTAAAATGTGAGTCTCTCCACTTGGTTTATTTCAGAAGGACAGCTGTATGGGCTTTTAAAATGATTTTGAATTAATGATCACTGACACAGACTTTATTCATAAATATATATATAAACCTGTGCCAATCAGTCATGCAGGCTGTATGTTTATATGATTTCTTTTGTAGGGGTTTTGGGGTTTTGTTTTTTAGGAAGAAGCAGTACATGCTCAGTACATACCTTTGACTTTTAGGGAGCTATGAAGTTTTTATTTTTCTGGGTTTTCAATCCATGAAGACCTAATAATTACATTGCTTCTTTGTGCATTTATTTGGTGGGAAAAATAACCAGGGAAAAGTTTTTAGAATAATGATTGTATTATTTGTACCAATATAAATATTCTGATCTAAGTACTAAAACAATAGAAGTAGGATATAAATGTGGGATCTGAATATACTGTAAATTGATACCAATGCTATTAATGGTTTAAAATATGCCTGAGAATTAAATAAAAAATGCATATTAGCATTTTTCTACATATTAAAGAATCGGAGGGAGGAAACGTATCTTGGGAGTGTTTATTCCCAAGACTCATTGTCAAGAATGTTTTGTTGGGCTTTTTTGGGGGTGGAGGGGTGAGTGTTGATTGAACATCAAGCCCAATCTCCTGTATGGGAACTGAGCCGTTCATTTTAAGTGCATACTAAGTCCAGGAATTTATTGATCAGGACATTACAGTAACATCAGAGTGAAAGGAAAACAAATTAGTAAATAAGTCTGAAGAGCACTGAAATACATTTACTTGACAGTCCAGCTTGATGTGTAGGGAATTATTCTCTTTGTGATTCAAATGGAAGAGGAGATTTTTAACAGAACAACTATGAGAGTTTGAAAAGTGCACAGCAAATATGAAACAATGTTTGATTTGTATTTTTTATCTTTGTTGTGTATTTGTTCTTTCTCAGCAGTACAAAAATTAAAAAACCCTAAAAGTATCACTAAACTCATTCTGATCTTTTCCTTTTCTAAGTGATTTCAATGAAATAAAAGTCATGAAGTCAGTCATGTTATAGCCCATATATTTCATGTTAGACATTGCACTTTGATGTGTTAAAAATTTATGATTTTCCTCCTCAGTATGCAGAATAGATTGTAAAATCAATAATTGAATGGCAACCAGGCTGTAAGGTTCTTGGAAAGATGTGTAGCATGAATCTACGTGTGGTGGTTGTTCTTGTTAGTATTAATATTGTTATTGCTATTCTTTTGACAAAAAGCCCTTATTTTGAGGAACCATTAAACAGTACTGTTGTACTGAAGAGACTTGAATATATTGTTATTTCTTGTCAGAGAAGACTGTGCCCATAGTTACTATTATTCTGCATCTAAATTTTCTTACAGGAAGATGCTCGAGGTAGGAGATCCGACTGCATTTGCCTATTGTGATCACAGAACATAATTAATAACAAATGATGTTACATATATTTCCACTTTTGTGATTCTCTAGTTCCTACATAAGGCAAATGCAGATTATGCTTCTGTAACAGTAAGTTAATAAAAACATTTCCTTGTAGAAAAATAATGTTCATGTACTGCCACATACTTGCTGTTGGTAAAGTTTTAGCCAAAGTAAACTTACATTGTATCTTGCTTGACATGGAATAGTTTAAAGCAGTGAGTTCACAAGGGATCTATTTCTTTCAATTTGGATGGCCTGGACAAGAATTTTATATAAGTTACTGAAGGGAAAAAAAAAATAAAAAAAAAAAAGAAATATACACAACACACGTCCCCCAAAGGTGTACCCTTAACAGTAGTCAGCAATGTAATAAATTACATTACTAGACCAGAGAGAACAAGCTCTCACTTAAAATTTTTTGATTATGTAATTTCTTGTAGAATTTAAATAGTAAATGGTCTTAAAGAAGCCCAAACAGCAAGCTGTCAAATTCATTAGATATCAGGTTTAATTATTCAAAGTGTTTTTTCTAGTAAGTCTAAGGAACAAAAGTAAAATTATAGATAATGTACTGTCTTTACCAGAAAAACTAAAAAGTTGTAGACATGACTATTACAGTGCTAAATTCTAATAAAGTATACTTAGTGCAAGAGATGTTTGGTATGGCAAAGTTCATTTGCAGTGTCTTCCTGGTGCAGAATTTTAAAAAGCTTATTCAACAATTGGATGTATTATTCATCCAGATGAATTTAGACTAAACATTTTTTTTCATTTCGGTGACTAAACTGAAGTCTGATAATGTGCCTGAAAACATAATGCTTATTTAAAGAGGTATATTATAAATTTGTAAGCTGTGGACTTTGTATGCAGTATAGAACATGTTCAAGGAAAGGAAATACAGCTTTACATCTGGTATGAGCTTGATTCAAGACTTAATAATATTCTCAAGTTTTGCTCTTTCAGTACATTTTTGCTTTGTTATTCTGTTATTTTTCTGATAGATATAGGAATTTGTTTATTCAGAAGTACTCATGCTGACAGTAGTCAGAAGGAATCTGCTGCAGTATAGTTCTGTGCATGTGTTTGGTATTAACTTACATGTCCCAAGTTTGGCACAGTTTGGTTCAGGTGAAAAAGCTGCATGTCAATCTGCTTACCACACCAGAAAGCCTGACACTATTCTTGAGTGAAATACACTCTTGCATGCTCCATAAATATTGTTTGTGAAGGATGAAAATAAACCATGTTTAACTTTGATTGAAATGTAATGCTGCAATATTTCCATATATAAGCATTTACTTGTAATGAAATAAGTTTTTATTTTAAAATCTCAGCATCCGTGTTTATGGAGCCTGAATACTTTCAGTGAATAAAATATGTCAGCAGGCAAGGTTTATGCAAGAAGAGGAGTTTTTTAGGTGTTGGAAGATTATGTTTTTAAACCGTTTTCCTTTTGAGTCTACAATCAACCTACTATGCAGATCAGGTTTTGCTCACTGAAATCCATCTTTTAAGCTGTGCCATTATACTGGTAGTATGACTTAAAATGAGTCGCTCTCAGGAAGTTATAAATTATTTGCTCTGTTTTACATAATGTATTGGCATGCCTGCTCCATCTGTGTTCAAGACAGGGTTTTATTCCTTCAACCATGGGATATATGAAGAAACTATTAAAAATGGATTCTTTTAGCATTAGTCTGTCCTTTTGGCTTTGATCCTGTCATGCTATCAGAAATGAGGTTGATGAAAATGAAGGCAGGGAAAAAGGTCAACCTGGTCTCAAGGTGAAATAATTGATGGGAGCAGCTTCCAGAGGAATGCAGCTTTAGTGAGAAGGTAGCTGGATAATATATATTTTTCTGCTTCTGCTTAATGTTTGCATTGTGGCATTTGCAGTGTTTTGAAATATCAGGACAAAATTGTGTTTCCCATGTATCTTAGGACCCTCCTAGCAACATGGTATTTTGCCTCACATAATTGTTGTACTTCATGACTATACTGAGAATACTGAAAACAATTAAGGTTGAGACTTACCATGGACCTTTTACGTAAAAGAAGTCTGGAGAAAATAAAAGGGTACTGACAGCTTTACACCCAACTGATACTGTGCAGATGCAAGAAGAGCAAGTTAAGGAGTTGTGCCCTGAAGGATGTGTTTCCAGTGCTTGTCTAAGGGGCGTGCTTTGACCAGAGCTGAGGATGGGTAATAGGGAGTGGTGGGAGACATGAAGCAGTTTGGGTAGATTTCCTGGTTTGCTTCGCTACACAGAGTGCTGGTGAGGAGCTGCCATTCCTTAAGGAATTCTCTAGACGTTGCACTTGAGTTTTTAGTCTCCTGTAAATTTTTGTTATGAATATTTAATTTAAATGTTTTTCAATGTTGCGGTGTCACCTGGGAATATGCAGGCCATAGTCAGCCCTGTTATATCTTTTGATAATGAAGTTTCAGCTTGGAGGCGAGAGCTGTCTACTCCCCTGGCCCTGTGTCAGGGCTCCACTTCACTCTTCTCACCTTGGGTATCTGACTAGAGGTTCAGTATTCATAAAGATTTTTGGAACCCACAGCATAAGGTTGGTAATCTCTGGTGTTGATCCTTATTCAGTCAAAGACAGTAGATAAATCTGGTGATGAAACCCTCAGCACTTCTCACTCCATTACCATAACAGAGTGGTTTTCTTAGTAGTCATGGCTTTAGCTTCATAGTGCTAACCTTTTGAATAGCTCAGAGACTTTGAGACTTTGTGTTGTAGCCTTTCTTTCCCTTATGTGATCCTTTCATGATAGGGTTTTTATGTGATAATTCTCCCTGTCACAGGATAGGAGGTGGTGCATGTGTGTCAGGCTTCCAGACTAGAGGCTCTAGAGGCTGCTGACATGTTCTTCCTGTGACTGGACATACAGTCAAGTGACAGGGAGAACTCTGTCTTAGCCATATAATGGATATTTGTTTGGTCAGGTGATAACTGAGACTACATAGTCATTTGGAAGAAATGGCAAGAAAGAGAGTGTTACGTGACTACACCTCTGATTTAGCCTCTTTTCCTGTAAATACCTACTGTTAGCAGTTTTTGTTGTGGTCTTTCCTTTTCAGAAAGAAAAAAATCTTTCTAATGTGGTAGAGATTTTATCAGCACTAATTCTAGAGATTAAGTTTTGGAAAAATACATACTTCATTTGGGTAATTGCCATATTGCTAGGTTTCAAGAAAGGAGGCAGTCATAGTTTTGGGTTTAAGTGTGTTAAAACAAATGAAAAAATACTAGGAAACTGTTACTGTGGATATAGTTTTGTATGGATTGAGAACTCGTGCTCTAGGGTGGCAGCAGTTCAATCCTTTGATGCTTGCAGAAACAGCATTTGTTGTGTGCCATAGAACAAATGCATTGCTTGTTCCTTCCTTTTGGAGAAAATAAAAACCAAACACCCCCACAAGTTTAACATTTGTAACTTTCACCAAATTTAGGTGTATTTAAGTATTTTACTTCAGATAGGGAGTAGTTCTGTAGCCTGATAAGGCACATTCAATTAGATTTACTTTCTTGGAAAGAAATAAACAGATTTAAGAGTATAAACAGGATAAACAGGACCCTTTTACTGCATCAATTTCAGAACTCCTTGAAGTCATGGAAAATGCAAGCAATCTGACTACTTTGATGCAGTGCTTCACAACATAGAACATGCAATTTATAAACTATTATAGAAATAAGTTTATTGTACAATATTTTAAAATTTTATATGACTTTGTAAAACATTAATTTTTGTAGCAGATTTTGGGCTGTCAGCGTACACAAGTCCCCAAAATGCTACACCTCTTTCATAAATTTGCTAATGGAGTTGGCTTCACTGTTGATTAGAGTCTCTTTTTTGTAAAAAGAAATGTAAAAATATTTGTGGAAGGATCTGAATGGTGAAAAAAGGCTAAAATACTTTAAATTCATATTTATGTAGAATGATCTTAATAGTTGTACCAGTTGTTTCAGCCTCATCGATTTTCTAGTGCGGGTTCATGGAAGTCATGCATTTGCTGTGGATCATTTTAATGCTTCAGTGAAATATTCTCTCTGATCTGTGTCAGTGGGGGTAGGGAAGCACATAAAGTATATACTTCCAGTCAGTGATGAGAGAGTAGGAGGATTTTTCATGAAAAATATAATTAAATTCATGCATGTAAAAGATACCTGCAAGATGCTGCTTCAGAAAGTACTTTATAGCAATAGATAATTATAGGGAAAAAATTATTTTCCTGGAATGATAGTACATAATATTAATTTTCCAGTGGTATAAAGGTTTTCTAAGCAGTTTGTTTCCCATCTGTAACACAGCATTTTTTTTTCTAATAATCTTGTCTTTAGCAAAAGAATTTTTGATCAAAATTTTTGTTGGACATATTATGCTGGAATTTTAATATAGCCCTAATACAGGCCACTGTTGTAAACATTTGTTTCATAGCTTAAAAATTATTTGCTCTTGCAGAAGTATGTGAACTATGGAAATTTTCCAAAGTCATAGGTTTTCTTGCCTGTTTAATACAATTTTAATTACGTGCATAGCTGCCACTGCTGTGGATCATACCCATGTTTGTTTAAAGGTATCCAGAAGAGGTGATGATATTAATTCACCTGCTGCTAAATACTCTCCTACTTAGAAAGTAACTCAACAGTGACTCAGACACAAGAATTGAAAACAGAGTCAGTTGCTTAGGGCTAAATCTTGCAAGTGCTTACTTCTGGGTATGGTGTGTTGAGAATTTTCTGGGATTAATCACATCTTAAGCAGACAAAAAAAAAATAAGTGTTTCTCCTCCTCCTCCCCACTGCTCCTTCATTTTCTGTGGGAAGAAAAAGGCTTCAGTGGATTTTGTTTTAGCTGTCTCCAAACAAAGCCGTAGGCAGTGTGTATGGTACCATTTGTTTGTAAGAATGGACAGCTTAGATACACCTGGAAACTCTTGGTCACAAATACATGTTGTGGGCTTTGCTCTTAGTGTTGTCCAAAGAAATCTTTGACATGAGGAGCTGGAGCCTCCTGAGGATGCTCTGTGATGCACTGAGCCTCAGCTAGGATCTCTGACAGGATATCAGGGGCCAAGGCTGGCTCTCACTGCCCTCACCCTGCCTGAGCCCTTTGCTGGACATCTTCTGCTTCACTAAGGGTTTGCTGTGGAACATTTTGGTTCTAGGCCTGATCTAAGAGGTGCTGTGGAAAGTGTGTGGTGAAAAGTAATTGGCACTGCAGTTAACCTTTGGGGAAGGTTCATTGAAAGATGTTACATTTAGTCAGCACTGATTTCAAGGAAGAGTCCTGACCGAAATCATGAAGCTGATCTTTTTTAGATATTAAGAGGTTTCAAAACTTAAACCTATGTAGCCATCTCACCTTAAAAAAAAGTCAGTGTTGTTGATTTTAACAGTCAAAATGAGACCCACAGCTGAATATGGCAAACTTGCAGAATCTCTTCTATTTTCAGTAGTGACATGTATATTTTCTCCTGAGTCTCTTATCTCAGACTATGTTGGGTAAATGCAAATGTATTTTTTTAAATCAAAAGCACAGTTTCTGAATGGACAGTGTAGTCTAGGAAAATAGATGTAGCAGAAGTCCGTGCTTAGCTTAAGATTTTTACTATCTTTAGGACTTGGCACTCACTAGGCTGCAGTGAGAAGCATATTATTTTTTGTTATGAACACCCTTCTATGTTAAATTCTAAAATAGTTGGTTCCCGGAGGAGGTTTGGAATAGAAACTGATGTACCTGATAGTTAATTAAAATTCAGTGTTGTTTGTTCTTGCTTAAATTAGGGGGGAAAAAAAAACCTTCCAGGAAACACCACAGAGAATAACATTTGAACATTTTGAATTATTTTGAAAGATGAGAATTCCCATGGCTCAGTTCTTGAAAGAGTTGGAACATAATTCAAATGCTTCTTTGCCACCTGTCTTTTTTTTTTTTATCTTTAGCGTGTGTATTTTCTCTCATAGAGAAATAAAAAGAATGAACACTTCATTTCCTTTTTTACTGTTTTTTTCTGGATCCTAGTTACTGAACTACATGCACACATTACTTCTATTATAACATTGTAAACCACCTGCCCAAATGTGTACCTAGCAGGAGACCAATTGTTTCATTAAGTCTCACCAGAATCTGGCTGGTATTGTTGTACAAACCAGAGCAAACCATGTGTAACTGGTTTTGTTTGTAATGCAAAGTTACTGATTACCCAGCTAATACCATTTTCTTTCCCCTGCTCACAGCCTCCCCCACACAGAAAGATGTGAAAAACTAGTATAAAAATAAGGTTTTAAGCTACGACAATGAGATCTCCAGATGTCTGATTCCTTGGTTTAGAATACTGCACAAGAGCTTATCTATTCCTGAAATAAAAATGATTTAGATAGTCCAAACCATCTTTCACAATCTCCCATCTGCTAGGGTGTGCATTTCATTTTCATGTAAATAAAATTTCTAAGTAATTCTTCAAATCCTTGCTGCACAGTTTATTACAGAGATCTGATGCTTGCTAATACTTACTGCCAGAAGGCAAAAGGACTGATAAAACATTTGGAGTGCTCATAGGAGGCTTGCAAGGCAGGAAGACCCTCCCGGAGAGGGGATTATTTCAGTGAATTCAGCATTAGCCACTTCACCTGTGTTATTTCCCTGTTGACTCTTTCAAGAAATGCAGATGCCTAATGAGGGGAGTGGTAAAGGAAATTTTCCAAGCTTAATTTTTGGATTTCTGCCACCAATTGCACCTCTAAATCAGACAATTGGATTTTAAGATGTCCTTTCACATCATGCACTCTCTTACAGTTGACTGGATTCATACCTGTGTTTAGATAGGAGATTTCTAGTATTAAGGCTTAAATTGGGAGTCTTACATTGTTCAGATTTTTGAAAGGTCGCTTTGGCTTCAGTCTGGCAGTTTGTGGGTGCTGACATGTTGGCAAATCACGACCTTTTTGTACTTTATACTGAAGTCACAACTGGAGAAGAGGAAGAATATACTGACTTAGATTTCCAAAACTGGACTGACTTGCTTACTTTGCTAGAGGTGCAGTTGATCAAAACAGCTGCAACTCTGAACACCTGGAAATTCTGCAACTCTTAAATGTCTAAATGTAGATTTTAAGAATCTAATTTTAAGCAGGCAGATTTGATCAGTTTGCCCCATCGTTACCCAGGAAACCACTTAATTGCTATGCCTTTGCTTCAGCCCTCTGCATGTAGCTTTAAAACATTTTGTTATAAATTTTCTTTTCTTTTGTCTTAAGCTAGTGTTTGTAGAAAGGGCTGGCTTGACAGCTCTGGCAAATGAAATAGTCTGCCTGCCCACGGAATATGTGCTCCCTAGACAGTGGCAGTCCAAACTTCCACATGCTGTTTTGTCAATGTGCTACAACTTTTGTTGGGGGAGTGGAGACGGGAGGGAGGAAGTAGGGTCCTTGTACAATCAGGTCTTTGCCACCAAAACGTGCAAGTGTCATCAGGAGAAATGGCCTGTGTTTTTCCTTCTAGTGCAGAAAACAGGCAGCTGAAAGAATGGATGAGCTCCAGCTTTGGGAAACCCATATGTAGTCAGTAAGCTATCATCAAGATCACAAATTCAATCCTGCTGTGTTGCAGTTAGCACTGAGGACAGATGATCTGGTGAACTGAACAGTTTTCCTTGCTCAGTGCCAAGACAAAAGGATTTTTAAAGAGTTCTGAGTTCTGCTGAGCCTTCAACAAAAAGTCCTGCAATGATATTTGCATGGAAGTGGGAAATGTGGGAATTTAATCTAAAACATTAAGACTGCATCTTCTTGTGTTTTACTTTAAGAATGCTGATTTTGGCACATAGAGTTCATTACTTCAGTCTGTCTTGGTGATGACTTTTTTTGGGATACATGTATTAGATGAATTGTGATAGCTGCGAATCACTTAGTGCTCCTAGAAAAATCACCCAAGAGACAGTCTTTTCAACACAGGATTGTCTATTTGATTTCCAGGTGGTTTACAGGCCTCCTGGTTCATTTAGCTAGTAGCCTGAAAATCATGGAAGATCACTGACAGAATCATACTGGTGTTCTTTAGTGATAAATGTGAATTCACAAATGTTTCAACAAAAATAGTAAGGCAGTGAGAATGAAACATATCCATGACATCTTTTAATTTCAAAAATCTTTGCTCTATTATGACTAAAAATGGAAATACAGAAGGGCCATTTACATCATCCAAAATAAAACATCTGGCTTAAATAGCTACAATACTTCATAATCACTGTTTTTCTCTACAGTTGTACAAGAGGTTATCCAGGAATTTGTCAAGGCCACCTCTACTCAAAGTAGCTGAAATGATCCAGTCCAGGCTCATGTTCCTGCCACTCCCATGGCCATGCTGCCCCATCCTTTTCCAGCCAATTCCATCACTTGTAATTAACTAATTCTGGGAGCTGTTTGCTCGAAAATTAACCATGAAGTTTGGACTTTTGGGGTGAAAGAGATTGTTTGCTGTGAGGGAGAGTTTTGCAGACTTTGATTTGGCAAGGGATCTGTGATTTGGCTTGTAAAGGCAAGAGTATTGCTAAGCATAAATGAACATGACAGAATGTTAAGACTGTGATAGCACAAAAGAAAACACTGGAATTTACTCTGGTCATAAAAGTCACTTGGGGTGCTTGTGTTCTCTGAATGCTGTTTTGACTTACAGAATCATTTCTCATAGCTTTTTGTGTCAGACTATGCTTGCAGTCTGAGAAACAGATGGAAATTTTACTGGTTCTCCTTCTGCATACTGTAAAACAAAGATACTTAAATTAATGGTGCTCTAAATCAAAGATTCATTGCTGCTTTTAATGTTACTCTAAGAAATTCATGGTGCATTTATATAACTCTAACTGTGCTATCAGCATTGGTCTCTTACATGCTGCTCTCCTTTAAATGTAGAAGAGAAGTAGGGAGAGTGTATAGGAGAAAATGGAAAACATCTCACTCATCATCTGGATTGGAATATATAATTCCTTCCTGAAGAATCAGTATTTTAGAAGGCAAAGAGGACTATGCTTTGCTGTCTTGATGTCTGTGTATTGTTCTTAAATCTCAGAAAAGAACTACAGAGTGGGCTTACATTTGAAGGTATAAGGAATATGATTCTGTTGTGGATGAGTTTGTATGTATTTCTAAATTACAATTGAGATCCTGCTTCATAACACTAAAAATTTTCATTTTTGAAACTTAATAAGCCCTTTGTGTGTGTGTGTGTGTGCAACTGATTTTTAAGTGTAAATTTGTAATTTTTTTCCTGTTTAAATAGTTTAATTTTTTACATAACTCTTATTCCAAAATCATGGCCAGGTTAGCTCTGATTTGTTCACAGAATTGATGTAGATTATATATTTTTACTGCTGAGTGGTTTGCCTACTGTAAATACCCCTCATACCTGAACAAGGAAGACACTACTTTTAGAGAACATGAGTGCTGAAAAAATGCAGAAGAGTCTAGAATATCTTCTTTACTTTGTTGAGATTGGCATAAGAAATAGCCAGAAATTTCCCAGCTGCAATGTTGCCTGTATTTATTTCTCCTCTTTGTTGGTCAACCACCAGCAGACACATTTTACAGAGCCATAAGATGGTGATGACAGTTTTCTTCCCTAAGCAGTTTATTAGTTGCTAATTCTGTTTAGTTGAAACTTGGATCAATTACAGCCTTGTCAAATTTCCAGTGGGACTAGCAGATCTTTTTCATTCATTTTAATGATATCAACATAGTGAATTTTGTGCCAGTTCCATTAAATTCAGTGAAACTCACTTTGCCCACTGACATTGAGTGTTTGTTTTGTCCTATTTGCTGAGACATTTACAAGCCTTTCATAATTATACCAACTTAAGGATCTTGAAACCTATCCTTTTAACTTTTTTTCCCCAGAAGAGATGGGTATCTCTTCCTTTTGTTGTAATCAGAATCTATTCAAAATGAGCAAAAACTGAATTTGTAAAATGTGTGTTACAGGCAAAATAGAGATAATAGAGACTTCTCTGGTGGCTGTGGGGCACTGCCAAAATTAATTTATCTTCTGTTATTATTTGGGATAGAAGAGCATGCCATATAGCCAAAGTACACAGTACCTTTGTGTATGCAGTTATTGAGACTCATTTGCATTGCTGCTTGTGTTTACATGAAAGGTTTATATATGAAATCACATATCCATAGACATAAGAGCTGTTCTTATGGTAGACAAGCACTACTTTTTCTCTATATACTTAATTCTTAAAGCAGAAAGCAAGGAGAAAATCAGTCCGTTGTCTTCATGAATCTAGTGTATTTGCTATCTGGAAGCTGAGTTTTGGCTCAGAACAGTGTCTGGCACTGGGAGCTCCAAGGTCTCACACAATAATAAGGAAAAAGTGTCCTCTGAAGGCTAGGACTAATACATTAGTAGCTGGATTTAGATTGATACCATTCCTTCTTTGATAGCTGTTATCAGATGTTGTTTGTATTACATCAGAAAGTGTTAATTCTAACTATTTTTTAACATTTAAGCCAGTTTGTTGAATTCATGCTGGTGCAGTTTGTACATAATAATTGCTGTTGTTTTTATTGAAGTCATAAGCTTTAATGAACCCATACACCACTTGTAATAAATACAAATGGTCTTAAATTTTGACAGATTTACACAAAGGAGATTCCCTGTCTTCCTTTTCTTCCTGTGTCATGAATAAAATTTTCTGATCAGCCCAAAGTTTTAATTTTTTATGCATGGAATACATCTCCTTTGTAATGGTGACTGGATAAAGCTGACTAGATGGAAGTTAGTGATGTGCAGGAAGAAAGTAATGAAAAAGTTCTTCAGAGTAGATATGCTGGAGATTAGGAGAAGATACTTCCATGAAAGCTTTCTGGACAGTTAGACTTCATTAGGTATCAGACACTGATGGCTAATGAACACTCTGAAGTTGAGGTAAACGCAAGAGAGTTCAACTAAACTTTTTTTTTGCCATTTATTTCAGTCTTAGGGCATAGAAAGAGTGTGACTTCATTGATGTGTTTAAGACAAATGACTACAGAATTAGATTGTATGTTCATTCTTCACTTAAAATGTTATGACAGCTTCCACATCATCACTCAGCCCTGAGAGCTCCAGATCCCTGAAGCAGGAGCAGCTGAGACCTCACTGTCACCCATGACAACCTGTGTGTAATGCAGTCACCTCTCCCTTGTGCCTGCAAGGCTTGTCCCCAAAAATTGTGATCAGTGAGGGTGTCCTCTGGTGCAGATTTTGCGGGATCATTGCCTTGCTGTGGGAGGTGTGGGCTGTTTTGTGCAGTGGGCACCCCTGGGCAGCAGAGTCCAGCAGGAGTGGGGCTCCTGCTGGCGAGGGTCTGTCTGATGACCAGGCCCCATCCCACCAGCCCAGCCAGGGTGGAGGGCACCTGGGGGACAGCCCTGGCACTCCACATTGTGCCACAGGCAGCCCTGGCTCAGCAGTGCCCAGGGCAGGACAGAGCTGTGGGGAGCTGGAGCCCAGCCCTGCTGGGGCAGGGGCTGACATCCCTGGTAGCTGACATGGGCTCCTGGGATGTGGGCTGGCAGGAGGAGCCATGGGGCCTTGCTGGGACCTCTAATGTTCTGTTACATTCCTTGAAGCTCTTAATGCAAATTCTAGAAAATTCAATTTGTATTTTTTGCCAGAAGTGACTGTGTTACTGATACTGAGCAGGCAGCGTGTCTTAAAACGCTACTGCCTTGAAATACAATCTTGGAGTGTTTAGCCAGAGTTGTTCTCCAGGAAAGGAGTACCAAGGGCCTCAAGAATAGCTATATTTTTCAGGGTAAACATCTGACCAGCCTTGTGTCCTATCTTTGACAGGACCCTGGCAAAGTGGGGAGAATATAGACCTAATAATGTAATTTCCAGTTCCTGGAGTTGGCATTTCTCTTTACAAGCTCCCAGGGCTTTTCTCCATGATGATAACCCAAAGATACCCATTTTCAAATCCATGTAAGCTTCTATCACCTATGTCTCATGGCATGGGGTTCTACAGCTTAACAATGCCTTGAGTACCCTTTTTTGTTAGTTTATTCAGGCTTGCCAACATAATTAATTTCATGCCCTCTAATGTTTTTATTGGAAGAGACAGTGAATAACTGTTTCATAGTCATCTTCTCCTTGCTGCCTATGGATTTATAGTTCTGTCACATTCCTCTGTCAGTCGTGTCTTTTTCCAAGCTGGAGATTACCAGTTTATTTATTCTTTCTTTATATAGAAACATTCTATGCTTTAATTGTCCCTTTTACCTTTTTCTATACCTCTTCCAGTTGTTCTGTGGTTTTTGAAATGGGTGAACCAGAACTTTATGACTTTCAGGTTTTGGGTCCACAAATGTATAAAAATTCACAATGTGAAGAAATTTTCTTTGGTGTTCTGCTGCCTTTCTGATAATTTTAGCTTGCCTCTTTGATCTCCAGACACTAAGTTGATGTTTCTATAAGTTTACATGCTAAATCTGTCATCTTGCTCATGGATGGTTATAGTTTAAAAATAATTTTGAGGCAAATAAAATCAGAAATGTCATGTGCATTTTTTTGCAATAAAAGCAGCGTGGAGTGTTTTGATACTGGACTAGTATTTTGGAATTAGCTGCATAGATTTTTATATGTTGTTGTAGATGGAGTAAGTCATAATAAGAACCATAAGAGCTGTAGTCATGAACTAGGACATGCTGAAACTATTGCAAGTTTCCAGGTGTTTGTTGAAAATGACAATCTGAAATGGTAACTGGAAATTACTCATGCTACTCCTCTTGTTTTGGAACTGTCCTGTATTCTCAGGGGACTTTGATGTTGTTTTCTGACACTTCTGACAGCAGTCAAAAGATTTTTGTAGAACATACTGAAGCCTTCCTGGCTATTTGAGTGAAGGTGTTGAGGCATGCTACAAAGCCTCAGTGCGTCTTTATTCTCCTGTGCAAAGGTATCTTTTCAGAGATGAGACAGGAAACTTGCTGAAATTGAGAGGGAATCAGTGAGTGGTAGCAAAAAGTTAATAATATTGCAGGAGAGGTAGCAAAATATACTGTAATTGTTATATGAAAAGATTGGAATGTAGTCCTTGGGTATGCCAGAAACTTATGAAGGTATATCTTCTAAAGGAATATTTATAAAGGTGTACCAGACACAGATAAACAGGGGAAAATAGATAAAAGACATTTGAGCATAGCTTCTTTATGGAAGAATTCTTTGAATATCAGATGCACCATGATGGGATTTTTTTTTTTTTTTCATTATGCTCTGTGCTCCAAAATCAAGGCCATGGAGAGTGAGCACAGTTACAGGAGGTACTGTGATAGGCTGAAGACTTCATCCTGGGCATCCTTGGGGATACAAGCATGTGGCTTTAGGTCTTTTGCTAGAGTTGCCTGCAAGTCACTATAATTTTTGGGGAAATTCAGCAACAAATACCAGTAATATTTTTGTAGTATTCATCTTTTCACTTTTCTAAAAGTAGTTCTTTAAGTTCCTTGTCCTATCATTGTCATTAGTGAGCTTCAACTTCTCTCGTCCTTTTCTCCTCATCCCATAGACCTGCCTCATTCTAACCCACAGAGCATTGTTCTGTCAGAGGGGCTGAAAAGGATGGTTTGGAACCTGTAATATTACATAAGGGAACCACTTTCTTGATTATTCTGGCTGTGTGGGTACCTTGGAGAAATAAATTATAAAGATTTTTCAATTTTTTCTTAGCAGCACTGGCTGTTACACACAGCCCACTACCTCCCATCTCAGTTTTAATCACCTTGTTCTATAAGCCAAGATTATTGTCCAGAAAGACGGCCTCAAATGACTTCATTATCCTAAACTGCCTTTGGAATGCCATCATCCTAGTGAACACTAATTCACTTTGATGGCTTTTTGGTGTTGCCCTGTAGATGTTCCAGCTCTTTGAATAATGATGGGGCAGGGCTGTTTTCTTCCCCTGTGTTACCAGAGCAGAATGACTTAGTTGGTCTACACTGCAGGTACCCTCCTTGAAGTAGCCCTGTGAGCTTTATGGCAGCTCAGCATAGAAGCTGGAGAGGAGACAGGGCTTGCTTTTCTGAGAGGATGCCATCCAAATCATTAGTTACATTTTTAAACAACCATTGGTCCACATGCTGTGTTCAGTCCTTTGCTTAACTAAGGTAAAGTAAGAAGATGACTGCAATTTTTTTCAAACGGTTTCTTGGGGTTTTTTGGGGGGTTCGTTTTGTTGGGTTTTTTTGTTTTTGTTTTGGTTTTTTTAACCTTCAGACAATTTCTTTTCTCTCTCAAACGTGTAGATCTTCATTTCAGTCAAGAAGATTACCTGGGTGTTTGCTTTCAGCTTGTGATTCTTCAGAATCTAACAGAGAACAGAGTACTGGAAAATTCTTGCATCAAGCCAAAAAACTTGAGATGCTTTTAGTCAAGTAATCGTTTACAGTCTCTGAGACCGTTCTTACATAGCAAAGGGATAAATTGCCAGTCTTGCCATCTACAAAGCAATTTGCACAGCTACAAAACATCAGAAAGGGAATATATTAATTTCTGCAGATATAGCAAATAGATTCAATGTCCTTGGAGGGATCTCTGGATAAGCACGAACATATTTATTGAATTTATAAATTGCTAGGTAATTTCCTTTAGTTTGAATTACTGTAGCTTTGATGGAAACTAATTATTTTTCCCCTCCTGTTTAATAAAATAGTTCACATGTTTCTCAAGCAGAACTACTAAGCTTTATAACAACTTTTTGCAAACTATCTCAGTTTATTACTAATATGTAGTTGAGATAGCAAGCTTAGTTAGCTTCCAGTAGACCTGTTGTGTTTTTTTAATGTAAGAATTGAGCTGAAAGCCATGCAAGAAGCAGATATATCAGAATGACATGTATTTAAACGTTTTCATCTTTACTAAGTAACTTCATACAAATTTCAGCCATGAAGGACTGAATTCTGTTCATGTTTATATTAGCACAATTTTTAAAGAAAGTTTGTGAACTTTGCATGGTTATTATGGCAGTACCTATATGATAGCAGAACACAGCTGCAAACAGAAGAAGAAGTTACTGTAACACTTTATTTTTCAGGTTGTTCCCTTAGTAAAGAGCTCAGCAGCTGAGTGCAATGCTGATGTTTAGAAAGAAATAGTGCCTTGCAGCCCTAGCAGACCAAGGAAGTTATTTTGCCATTTAGTGTTTCCCCAAGAGGAGCAAAATTGTCATAAGAAAGACAAAATCTAGAACTTCTGCATGTTGTGGGAAGCTCCCTGAAGAGTATAGAGAAGAAATGATCAAAGAAAACTATAAACATGTTAAAAAGTCTTTGCAGCAAAGGAAAATGAAATTGCAGTCTATTCTTCCTAATATGTCATAGGGTAAATACATAATAGGGTAGTATCTAAATATTTCATTAAATGCCAGATGCTTTGAAGCATCAATTAAATTTTGATCAAGTCTTTTGTATTCAAAGTATAAATCAAGCTGATGACTTTACACCATCTCTAATAGTGTTTTTTTGTATATTTAATGTAGTCTCAAAATGGGATCAAGAGGTTTGTGCAGCAGAGAACCATGTTAAACAGAAATGCTTGAGTGCTACCTGCCTGTGCCATATGAACGAGGCAAAATGAATGTGGTAGATCACAGCCACAGTTTTATGTTCTTGGCAAAATCTAAATTTGAGCTCAGTGACATGGATGAGTTTTAGCTTGGGTATGTATCTAATTATACATCTAGAGCCATAGGGAAAACTGGAGTTTTCATAGACAGGTAGAATAGACAGGAGAAAAGGCCAAGAATTTAAGCAATGAATTGCATATTACCCCTGCAAAGATTGTTTCAAATTAGTGACTTTTATGTGATCGTAGTCTGCATTGTAATGACCCTGAAAAGGAAAAGCTAAAGTTTTATTATTTGAAGGAAATTTATCACATTTTTATTCCAAGTGTACTTTTGCAATATAAATCCAACTGTGCTCTTTCTGAAGGTTGAGCTGAGCCTTGTTCCTTTTAAAGACAGTGGCAAAATTTTTATTATATACACAGGCTTTTTCAAAGCCAATAGCAATTCAGAACAAAAGAAAGGTGGGTAGCCAAGAAAGACAGGAGCAGATGGGAAGCTTGCCATCAGTATAAAAATGGGCAACGTGAGCAGTGTCATAGATCATGGCTCATACTGTGACTTAAATCTGCCTTGGGGGTGTGCTAGCAAGCACAGTGGCTGTTTAGCAGGTAAAGACAGCCTTTTAGAGCCTTTCTCCCCACTGATCCTTGCTGAATGTAATAAGTGTGGTGAGGTTACTGCAAAGCAAGTATCATTTTTAGTGATAGAATATTTTGGTGCGTCTGTGGCATTTTTGTCTGTAATGCATGCACATGCACGTCTTTAGCTCAAAGCTGCTACAAAATTTTGTCCTTTGCTGTATATTTAGAATACATATTCCAAGCATCCCTGCTGTATGTTTGGAGAGTTAGGTTGAAGTGAGGTCTGTGCATCTTTTCATATCTCTCCACTACAAGAAAAGAGAATTTTGACCCTGGATCATTAAGCCCTCTCTGTGAAATTTTTTAGGATGTGGTCTGAACAGCACTGATGACTTACAAAAATTATGGTAAGTGATCTGTAGCTGATCCCCTGAACAGTAGTATTACTGCTTACATGACTTCCACTGCAATTGCTATTTTTTGATAAAAAATAGTTGTGGGTTTCCATTGTAGCTCTTGATGTCTGGCAAGGTTTCTGTGATCAAGAAAGTTTGGGAACTATTACATGCTTTTGATACACAATGACATTTGTCCAGAAATGAGCTCTGTAGGCCATATATGTGTACACATACATATCTCTTACCAATGCCAGCAAAGATACCTATTGATTTGCATGGCTACCAGTAGTTCATTCAGTGCGTGTTGGTCAACAAAATGAAAATTTTTTTTTAGTTTATGGGGCAAAGCTTTCCGTGTAATTGTTTTTGTGAAAATCTCTTAATAGATTAATGTGGGAATAAATTCCTGTAATTAAAAAATAATCTCTATATAGATGTGAACATGGAGTATCAATCAGATGATAGTATGAGCACATGCTTGACCTTCCATACAGCTTCTTCAGTAAGTCTGTTTTGGCTTGTTCAAATGTTTTATATTATCTCAGAAAAAAGTTAGAATAGTTCATTTTGAATGGTGCTGTTGAAGAAGCACATACCTAGTGTGTCTATACCACTGGAGATTTTATGATTTCTTTTATAAATAGCAAGGAAACTAAGAAAAGCAAGCCTGTTGCAATTAGAGTTACATTTTCTATATGGAGGGAATCTGCATGTGAAGAATTGTGGGAATCACTGTTGTCTCAACAAGTGTGTACAGGGACACATGGTGACACAGAGTAATCTGGAAATGTTATCAGTTTATACTCTGAGTTTGCTATTTTTGAGAAGTTGAGTATCTATGTACATTGCTTAAAATTATACTTGTTAAAATATTACACATTCGGAAAACAAATATGGACCCAATTTTACTTGAGTTTCATAGGTTACTTTACCAGAATATACAATAAACACTGTATTGGTTTTTATTCATATGGAATATATTTAAGCCTTAAGCAACACATGCAAAAATTATTAGGACTAAGCTTGTTTTTGTAAGTACAATGTGCATGTGTTACACAGCTACTGCTTTCAGGATATAACTTAAAATGCAAATTAATATGACAGTGTTAGATCTGCATAT
The DNA here is from genome assembly GCA_013397245.1 of Thryothorus ludovicianus. Lineage (NCBI taxonomy): Eukaryota > Metazoa > Chordata > Aves > Passeriformes > Certhiidae > Thryothorus > Thryothorus ludovicianus. The sequence continues at coordinate 123,754 of VZTB01006779.1, read as the reverse complement.
CTCCAATTACTTCCAAAATGCTAGAAATTAGTTAGCATTTTGCTGCTTTCTGAGAAATAAGGAAACTTCCATTTTGATACCTTTATGAACACTTTTTTATGAACGTTTCTGACAGTGTGGCAAAATAAATGCAGATGTCTATATAAGTTCTACAGAACTTAACAAAATAGTTGCTTTCTTGAATGAGAGCTTCTAATAAATTTTTGCTACTGCTTCTAGATTGGGAATGAGACTGTCACCCTGAAACTGAAATTTTACAGATAAATCTCTTTACCTTTCTCTGGATGCCTTGCTGTGTTGCGGCCTGATAATGTATTGAGAACTTAAGTTGCACTTTATTTTTCAGTTTAGAAAGGGCTTGTAAGGTATTATAAGACAAACCTGTGCCCATAACGATTTTCACCAGTTGATTGTCTGCCATAAGAGGCTTTTGTTCCAAATAATTTAATTTCTTTTCCTCCTAAGAAAGTACTTGCAAAGAATTTAGTTGTCAAAAAAGAAAGGGAGGGGAAGAAACAACAGCACCAGAAAAATATTGGACTTTAGAGCAGGATGAAAGGTGAAAATGGTTCTTTGGCATGCAGTCACTCTTTCCTGGAACTCTGTCTGGTCCATCATTATCTCTGTTGGTGAGGTGCAGTACACCTCTGCTTTCAGGAGCATTGAAACTTCACTGAGGGATTTGTACCACCACCATCTCAAATTGCAGTGTGGATGTTTTGTATTCAAGGTTTGTCTTCGTCTCTCTCACTCTATTTACTTTTTTGGAATTCTCTGCCACAGAACTGAGAGTAAGAAGACAAAATTTCACTACACCTTCATTCCATGTTTTATTTTACAGAATTATTGAAATTCCAAGTTGGCAATCATTAAAAAAATCTGTAGTGATCATCTACTTTAAAACAATAATAAAATGAGACACACATTCAGCTAGGCCAGCACGTTTCATGGTTTTCATGGAAACACCCATGTTCCTGGATAGATATTTTATTTATTTCTAACCAGTCATATAGGCTGGATATCATATTTGATCTCTAAGATCATTTTCCTATTGAATTGAGACTTTTGTGGTCATGGCTGTGCATGTAAGTATATATATATATATATATATTCATGTGCATTCATAGTTCTCCTTCTGAATAACTTCTGAATTCACAGGTTGACTTAAACATTATGTAATACAAAGGTGGAGTTCTTCCAGACATTTTCAAATCAGATGTTATGATATTTGAAGGTGGATTGAGGGAAGGAGATTCTCTGCCACGTTATAAATGGGAAATATGTTATATAACTGGGCTCTCTTTTATCTGTTTTTTCAATGGCTCGGATGCAAAAAAACATTGAAGGACAAATAGAAAATATAGGAAGCCAAGTTAACATTTTTTATAGCTGCCCAGTCAGTTATGATGTTGATAGATTGTCCTTATATAACTTGTGGAGATTATAATTTTTTTAAATGATTTTATTTATCCTGTAAACAGACTTAGAAAATAAAAAATAAATATTTTGATTAGGTAGTAGAACAATAGGCAATGAGTTCAATTGAATAGAATACTACAGTGATATATTAAACAAAGAAAAGAGTAGGACAAAGCCTTTTCCACAAAGGTAGCAGATGAGAAAAACAAGGCTGTGAAATAAAACCTGACAAAATGCTGTAAATCAGGACACCTTGATATCTCAACATACCAGAAGGAGTCTGACCTTATTAATATGGAGATAAGGCAACACAGGAAGGGCAAACAGCAGGGAGCATTGCTGCTGGTAGAAGAGGTATCTGGTAATTCCAGTGAGAGGTGAAAAGTTAATCAGAGTACAGTGGTTTTAACTCTGCTACTCCAGGAACCTGGTTGCAGTTCTCTCTAGAAAAATAATCTCTTTGACCCTTCAAAACTAGATCCTGCTGGTGCTGATTTTTTGTTCTCCCCTCAAGACATCCATTATCTTCTGCTGGCTCTGAAACCTGATGTCCACATTGTGCAGCTTTTGTCTGCACTGTATGAAGGCAGAAATGTGTAAGGTGGCAGAATAGAGTGGGGGCTTGTTAGCTGGAGTGAGACAATGGCAGTAATGGATTATTTTTCGCTGTTTGGTGAAGGAGGGAAAGGGGAAAGGATGAATATAGTTGAAATAATGAAAAAAGGAAACACCCAGGAACAATTTACTTTGCACAGTTAACTTGATTCTCTTACGTTTATGTCCTCCACCCATAATGGTGTGTGTCAACTCCACTAGGAGCAGAAAAAGTACTTCTACAACAATGATGAACTCTGAGAGCACTGGAACAGATCTCACATAGAAAGAGACTATGGTGGAGGGAAGTAGAAGATAGAAGTCTTAAATGCCTGCTGCTGTTTGTTTCTTGGCTTTTTTTTCCTCTTGGTGCTCTTTTTTGTTTGCTTGCTCGGTATATATTTGTGTGTGCTTATAAATTTATTGTATTTGTAAATATTCAAATATTTGTTAATTTCTTGCAATTCAGGGAAGCTGAAGTCAATATGACAGTCCCATCTTTCCTCATAATATTACATATTACTCAGCCAGTAAAGGAATTTTCAATCAAGTGGAGTTACTTAAAATATAGTATGAACATTGTCATTTAATTCAAATACAGAATTCTGTAGGATAAAAACCATGGTACCTAAATTACCTCTTGAGTCTTTCACAGGAAAGAAAGCATAGATCGGATACACTTAATCACTATAATTAACTGGTTTACCTTTATAGCTCTGATTAGCTGCAGATCATAAGCCTCTGTTTTCCTTTATCTCTCTTTACAGTAGAATATAATTCCTATTGTGAATGTCACATTGATTGTGCTCTCTGTGACAATGGAATTAACTTCTTGGCCAGATGGCAAATCTATTAGTTCAACATGTACTTGCAGTGTAGTTAAGAATTTAGAAGAAGCTAAAATTAAATGCTTCCCCCATGAGATAATTTCTTTTCCTGAACTTGTGTTAATTTGTAACAGACTTAATAGAACTTTTTCTCTAAGTGTATCTTGTCAGAATGAGTGAAAGCAAACTTTTTTTAAAAATTAATTTGAAATTTTCTCAATTTGCTGTTTACACTTTATGAAAGAGAAACTGGCAATTTGTGATTTATGTAACAAAATTCATTAGTACATCTAGGTTCAGTTGCACCACCTGCCTTTGATTGTAGAATTATTGCTTTGTAGGAACTTGATGTGACAATGCTGTAATAGATGGTAGATTCATTCATAGCCTGTTCCAATTGCAGGATTAAATGCTAAAATCTCATTGAAATGGTTGAATGTGATGTTTTTTGCCTTGTTAATGTGGATAATAGACACCACTCCAGGTAAAGTGATGAATTTTTAATTCTGCAGAACTGTACTTGAGCTCAAATTTGTGTCTAACAGCCTCCCTGATGGAGTCTGTGTGCCAGTAGCCACAACTTTTTATTTTTAGTCTTTTTTTTTGCTCTTGTCTCATTTTGAAAGTGTCTTAGCAAAACAAAAGCTGTGTGCATGGAACTTGAGCAGACTGTACATATGATCATTTAATGTGCCAAAAATTATGTACGCAAACACTGTGAATAAAATTTCTTCATTACTTTAAAATTTCACTTAGTTTCTCTTAAAGCTTTATTAGCAGCTTTATATATGTTAAAACTTGATATATAATATAAAACACTTTCTTGAAAGAAAGATTTCTAGTTGAAGCTGTGTTGTCAGCAAGTCTTGCTTTACTTGAGTACATTACTAGAATATTTTTCTACAGTTACTAATTGTAAAAAAGTAAATTACAGTTAATTTTAAACATAACAGAGGCATTGCCATTTGTAAATTAGAGTATTGTAATGTAATGTAATTGTAATGCAAATTAGTGTAAATCAGTGTATTCATCTGCATAGAGTCTGGTCTGCCTTCACGAGACTGCTTTGAACTGCCTGCTGCTAGTTTGTCCTTGTGGTTTAGAGACAGATTTATGTTGGATGTTAATGGTCATTATTACATGTCTGTTTGCTTGTATAAATACACATTTAAGAATATATATATATATACACACACAGACACACACACAAAAATTAGTAACTGTTCTGGACCAAGATTACAGTTACAAATTACATTACATTACAAATGCTTGCTGATTTCAGGAAACATGGCACACATTTGGGTAAGACACAGACAGATGCAATAGGGCAAGTTACTGTAACTCCTTGTTTTGTGTCCATGGAAGATTCTGGTTTTTAGAATTCTGATATTTCAGTCTTGTTTTTCATTAGTAGTTAAGACTGTCAACATCAAAATTAAACTAGATGTTGAGAGAAGTAGGACTACAATTCAGAGTAGGGCTTTATAACTGCTTGGCTTGTGTGCTGTAGACTCCAGAAAGATACATAAAGGGTGTAAAATTTGAAAGAGCATTTTCTGCTAGAAATTTGGCTTCTAGACTCTAGGCCAGTCTTTTTATCATCTGCCAAACACACCCCACCCAGCTGTCCTCTGATGATTATAATTGATTTTAAATGGACTGTTCTGCAATATATTAAGACTTTGCATGTTCATGTAGTTATTAATTTCTTTTTTTCTCAAAATACTGCCTTACGGGATCCAGCTCTTGATGAGAAATAATAGACCAAATGTTTGTTTGCTCAGTTATTGCTTGTTTCACCTGATTTCTGAATAGTTCATTTTTTAATTATATTTGTGAAATAAAGTTGTACATAGAAGGTCTCTAATGTGTACATAAAATATGTAATATATAAAATTAAGTACTGTGTGTGTAACACAATTTTTTGGTGCTTTTTTTGTTTGGTTTTGTTCTGGTGAAGTAATGGCTGTAATGCCAGCTGCAGTAGGAGTCCTTACTTAGAGGGTCCAGGTTTAAAGATGCACAAAGAGATATTGGAATATAAAAATCTTATGCTGTTTTTTCACTCTAATGAAATATTAATAGTTTTCTGAATTGGCTGTTCAGGCCAGGTTCAGATTGTTCAATACCTTTTTTCTTTCTTTTTCTCTTTGCAGGAGACACTAGATTTGAGTAGTGCTATTTTTAGGGTAGACAATGGCCTTTTTTGACGTTGCCAAATTATAATACTGCCTTACATTATGCTGGAGGTTGAGTCAATATATCATTATGAGAAGTCAGGGCCCAATTTCAGGAAAATGGCACATGAACACTTAAATGTATTCAGGCTTTTCACTCCTTCTCTTTTGCCAATTTTGGGCAACAGATTGCATCAGAGGTTAGTTGGTTATGTGCTGGAAGCCTTTTTTTCTTGTGGACCTCACGTTCTGAATGTTAATATCTTTCTGAAGTATAGAACCTTGTGTGGAGGCAGTCCAGATAAGTAACCTCTAAAGCCTTGGATTTCTTCCAAAGTAGTTTATTGGTTTTCTATTTATAGCTGTGTGCCTGTCCATGTGTTATGTGCCTGATCTGTTGGATCAAAGGTTTGTTCAGAGAGCAGTGAAGCCAAGGCAGCTGCTTCACTGGTTGTGTGCTAAGAGCCCACAGCTCCCCAAGGTAGGGAGGGTAGAGGCACTTCTTTGTGTCTTTCTCAGCCAAGTCTACCTGCATATGGATCTTCTAAAATTTCTGAGATAATTCTATTATATTAACCTTTCTGTATAAATCAGATGCAAAAGAAACTGGGCAGATAGGGAGACTGCTGGGCAGTTTGTCTTCTTGTTTACTTGGAAAACACACTAAAGGATGTGTTGTTTGGAGAATTAGTGATTCGCTTGTTTCAGTGGGTAACTATAGGACTAAATATTTCCTGTTGATTTTGTTTAAAACTGTCTGCATTCAGTATTGAAAGGTAAACGAAATATGCCAAGTAGAGGCTAAGGATTATTTTTGCATTGGATGGAGGTCAGGTATTATAGCAGGATGTAGAAATCTAAGTCAACGCAATGTGATATGATGTGACATGATCAGCTTGTTCTCTGCTATAACTCTTGATTCCTTCTGTGGAAAATTGGGGCTATTTAAGAATGTAGTAAGTACATTTTGCAGCTTGAACTCACAGCGTGTCTAGTCCTGTACCATGTGTCTACCAGTGAGCAATGGCATGTTTGCCATCATCTCTAGTACAGGGCACATCCCAGCCTGTTTTCTGTAGCATCTGATATGGATGAATTTTTGAAAGCTTTGTCTAATCTCTTTTGAAACCCCCTGCTGCTGTTTGCTTTCACGGCCTCCCGTGGCAACAAATTCCAGATGCTTAATATCACCTTCATAAAAAAGTACTTTATGTTTTTGAAACTTAACTCCTGAAGTTTCAATAAACATCCTCTATTTCTAGAATTGTAGTACTTGGTGAGTAATTCTGCCTTCACTATACCTGATGTTCATGTGTAGATGTTGTAACCCTTGGTCATATTTCTTCTCTCCAAACTATGGACTCCAACCCTTCTTAGTCTGTCTTCCTAAAATATCTGTTCTAACCTGTTGATAATTCTGGTCATTCTTTTTCCTAGTGGTTTCTCAGTTCCTGTATGTGTGCAACTGGTTGGTCCTACCTGCTTGTAGCTCTTTTCTCTTCCTTTATTGAAATTTAATCTATTTTTGTTTACATACTTCCTAAAGGATCAAAAACATTTTAAAATTTTAATCTTGTCTTCAATTCATACTGATTTGGTTTTGATTGAAAACTTAATAAGCGGTTTATATTTCTGTTCCATAATTTATGTTGTTAATTGAGAAATGAACAAAAACGAATACAAAGCAGAATCCTCTGAATCCATTCTAAATGTAGATTCCATTCTAAAATGTCCTCCAATTTTTTCAATCAGCTTGAGTTTTCAGCCAGTTTTACACCTCTCCTGTGATAATCTGGGCATAGTTCTGTGATTTGTAAGAAAGTTTTTATTAAAGGTGAGAGTATGTGTTATTTTCAGCTTCTCCAGTAAGATAATAGGGCTTGTGACTAGGAAAGATAGAAAGCAGAATTGGTCAATGTGATTTTTTCGTGACAAAGGTAAGAAGTTACTTTCTAGGTATATACATATTTTCTAGAGACTGAAGCTAAAATAGCTAGCTTGTTTCCCAACTTCTACTAGCTGATCACCATTTTTTTCTTGAATATGGGTAGCACTTTTGCTTTTTTCAGACTTCTGATACTTCACTCAGGCTTGAGAGTTTTCAGAGGTAAGTCCTAAAGGTTCTCTGTTAGTTTCAGCCACTGCCTTGAATATCCAAGGATGAAGCTAACTAGGTCCAGCCAATTTTAAAATATTTAACTTACCTTAGCAATCTGTTCCTATTATTTTTAAGAGGATTTTAAGTGTTGATTTGCATTAATCATACTATCTGGGAGATGCAAGGCTGCAATGAAGATTATTAGTGTATGTGGATTCCAGATTAAGGGGAAATGGTATTTATAGTAATGTTTTTCTCTAATAATCACACATGACCAAGTGTAATCCAGAAATGATTGCTAATTCTTGAAGTCCAGTTCCTTGCTATCTTTGGCTGGTGTATTGTAGCATGCCCTAGAACCTGACTCCCAAGCAGCTCTATGAGTGTTGCAGTCGAGTGCATTTGATGTCACATTTGTGTTCTTGTGTGCTGCAGGAAAGAGCAGACTGGTGAAATGACCAAAGATGTGAAAGCCTGTCTCTAAGAGCCTCAGCAGTTCTGACAAGCAGACATAAATTCTGTGTTAGTGTGGTGTATAAGTATTGCCTTCTTCAGTCTTTAAATAGGTATAAAAAAAAAGAAGCCCAAGCTCAAAGCCATGACATGTTTTGTTGTTATGTAGTCAGTTTTATCAGTAGGTGCAGCATTGCAATTTCATGGCTCCTGTTTTGGGAGAGAACATTCTTGTACTGCATTGGAGGAAGAATAAACTCCTGATGAAAGTCTCACAGAAATGCCTGTTGTTTGTGAAGAAACTGAAAGCTTCAGGAGCCAGTGAAGTGTTCTTAACAGCTTTTGAGCAATGTGACTGCAGTTAAGATGGAGGCCTTTTTCTTGCTTCATTCTCAATTCTGCGTGGATATTACAGGCTCTGATAAGCTTATTTGACATAGGCTGTCCTTTTTCTTAATAATAAACAAGCAAGTCCTTCCCAAATTAAACTTTAATCTGAATAGTACTCTACTGCATACCCCTTGTGCAGCTTTTGCTTTTCATCTCACTCTCTCCCTAGAGGTATTAACAACATGAAAAAGTCCCCATGCTTTGTTTTAGTAATGCAGTGTTTTGGTGGATTTATTTTAACTTAGATATTGTTTAAGCTAGATGAGCCAGGTGAAAGAAGCATGTTTTACTCACTGTATTTTTGATAGTCCTTGTTCCTGCAGGAGTTTCTTTCCTAATCTTCCTTAACAAATCCTTCTCTCATACAACAGAATTTCTGGGCTTGCACATCAGTACAGTCAAGCTAGTAGGTGGTCTGGCCCTGGGCCTCTTAGCATCTACAGCAGCCTTTAAATATGTAAAAGAGAGAATGAAATGCTCTGTTCACTCTTTTCCATGAGTACAGGAAGGAAAAAAAGAATTGTTGCAGCATAAGAGACTTAATTTAGACATCAGTCATGTGCTTAGATATGGGATGGGGTTGCCTGAAAAGAATACAGGATCTCTTTCAACTCTAGATTTTTGAGGACAGGTTAAACAAATATCTATTAGAATTAATGTTTGTACAAATTAGCTATGTATATGGACAGATGGACTACATAAGTTTTAGAGATCCCTCACGACCCTGTATTCTGTAATTAAGGGTTGAAGACTGAGAGCTTGGACGCTGAGGCATTTACTGGGGGAAACAGAAGGAAAGGTCTGGTAAGCTCAGAAGGATCCCAGTTGCCAAGGGAATGTGCAACAGGACAGAATCAAACAGTGTGCCCAAGCCCACTGACACAGGGGTCTGAAGAGCAGCCCAGCAGCTCCCTTCCTGTCTGTCAGTGGAGACAGAGCTCTTTGATTTTGGATTCTTTCATGAAGCCTGCTATTACTTGCACAGAGGCACACACAGAGGCATGTATGGAAGGTGTAATAGAACAGGGATATGGTCTGTTCTAATCTGTTTCAGTTAAGAAGTGGTTATTTGAAAATTGTCAGCATTATGGCAAAGTGCATGAAAATAAAGATTTATTACTGTTGTGAAAAAATAGGCTGAGAAGCCTTATTTGATGCAAGTAGCTGTTTTTTATTCTTTCTTTTCTAGTATAAATATTAATTTTAATGTAAACAATTTCAAAAAAATTAATTTGTAATGTAAATTATAGATTTTAAAGCAATGAAAACCCCACCACTCAGCAGGAGTAAGTTCAACATGAGATGTGAGACTTCTTAAAATTCTCACTATTCTCTTTAATTTTTTTTCACTGGTCTTTACTTGACTCTTCAGACATATGGCTGAAAATGTAGTTAGGAGAATCAGAAACTTGAAATTTTTGCTCTACTTTATTTACTTTTATGCTATCCTTAGCTCAAATAAAAACCCCTGTGGTCACAGGGGAGTTTTGAATGTTGCTTTAAAAGGTTCCCTATGCTATTTGTAACCATACTGTTAAGATAGTACTTAAAAAAATGTGACATAATTAATCCATTATAGTTTCCAAAGACAACTGCTTAATATAAAGGCTCTGTGAAATAAGAACAGTAAAATAGGTTTGTATGGTTCTGTCTCTATTTTAGTGCTGGTAGAATAGCAGTGATCTTACTAATGGTACTGGTTTGTGCTGCTTACAGTGAACAGTGCTCACAAACTGCAGAGCTTGACAAGCTGTATACATGAAAGAACAGAGATTTAAACTTCGTACAATTTTCAGCTACAACACAGAAGTCAAGAAACCTTGAATATATTCCCTAAAATAATGTGGAATGGAAATTAATGCTTGATTAGGAGGATCCATTCAGAATTATTTTGACCTCCCCTTTCCATATTGCTTTAACATGAGCACCTAGAAATCGCTGCCCTAAGATTTTCTGGTATTTGAGTATCTGTTGCAGCTGCCTTTTTCCCTCCACACCCCCTCCTCCTTGTGATACTGTGTTATTGTTGGTACACTGTAGACTGTATGGATTTGGCCTTCAAGCTTTAAGCGGGTTGAGAGGTTTCTAGAGGGATGTTATGACTTACAACACTGTGGCCACCTTTTTGTGAAGCATCTCCTGCTGGCTCTGTGAGTACTGGCCCAGCCTTGAAGGCCGATGTGGTCCCTGCTGCTCAGTGATCCCACCACGCTCTGTAGTTGTTGTGCAGCTTGCAAGGCAGCGTAACAAGATGAGAGTTGTTCCCTGGAGCTATAGCATGAAGCCTTTCACACTGTGTGCCAGCTAGGATGCTTGTGCTACAAACACATCCAGAGTAACTCAGAACTAGTCCCAGTGTGTAGAATGGTGGCAGTTAGCCTGATTTGGGAGGAAAGAGAGCCCTGTTGTTGCCCTGCTGGGTCACATCCCCTGCTCCTAGGGACTGGAAAACGAGCCCAGGCTCTTTTTGGCTTGCTGGTTATGGGAGTAGCTTTGCTGTCTTGCTGCCATGGTGATGCGTTCAGTGTGTGGAGGAACCTGCACCAGAGAGTTTCTGTGAATACGCTTACAGTACTGCAAAAGCCTGCAGGAGACAATGGTCATCCTAACAGCAGTCTGAGGTGCCCTGATGAAGAAATGGCATGGAGCAGTGTCCCAGACCTGAATGCCTGCTTTTCTTTGGCACTTCTTATTTTTTTTGCCAGTAGTATGAGGCAATGAGACAGTTTCTCCTAAGTCCCACTGTGCAGCCTTAGTTCTGGACACACAGGTGCCGTAATTTGCAACTCTTTTCTAATGTTGCCATGATTCTACCCAGCAAAAGGAAGAAAACTTTCCAAATTTATTTCTTTCATAGGTTGGCATTGTTAAGGCTGAAGAATATTTTATTATGCTGCATTCTTATAAGATTTTAGTTAATACAATAGAAATACAGATTTAAACGTATTTGAAATGTATAAAATATCTAATATGCATTATATTTAAAATATGCATATAACCTGAACCACACATTCAGTTTGTTAAAGGCTACATTTGTCATTAAATTTCAGATGCATTTTTCCTGTTTGTCTGAAGAAGTTGTTTGCTGTGTTTTATGTTTTCACAGACTGAAATAAAATCTTTATAACTGATTTATTCTGAAATGAAACATGAGCATGTTTCTCCTGAGAAGTGCACTAGCTAGGAAGTATTGGATTTTTTTTTTTTATTTCTGAAAAAAAGTTGGACCTTTTCTTTAGGTATGGGAAAATCTTATTACTCTGAAACTATTGCCTCTAAAACAAAATATCAGGATCAATGAAAATGCTGTGAAACTGGTTATCAGCTGCAAGCATGATGTTGTTTCCTTTCCCTTATATTTTTCATGCTTTCCCACTTTCCCATTCCTTTATGAGGCCTTTTCCTTCATGTGATATTTTAATTACAGAACAATAATGAAAATTAAGAAAATAGCTATTGCAACAGAAGTTAGACATTGATGTTTTTATATATGGATGTGATCCTGTGTAAATTTATTTCAGTAGAAAAATGCACAGTGTATTTGTTTGAACATTTGGTTTCAGAATAGAATATACTTTATGTTTATGCAGCTACGTAAATTGCATGTCAAGAGACTGTCTTTAGGAGGTTTCACATTTATCTAGGGTGCTACCAGTGCATCTGATTTATTGCTGCAAGATTTCATAAGGTTTAAATATTTAATCTGAGACGTGGAGGGCATTACCTATCATACTCTCATCGTTTCCTTGAATTTATCATCTGTGAATTTATTTTCATTATATCATAGATACCGTGGAGCAAGGACTTCCCAAAGTCTCTGAGTGCCTGTGACAGTCATAGTGATGATGTCAAGTACTTTTTGTAGCTATAGAAAAAAATACTTTGTTCTTCAGTCTTCTACAATGACATGTTTTATTTCAACCAAACACAACAAAACTATTAAGTGCCATCCCAAGCGTGTACTTTACCTGTGAGGCGCAATCAGAAAATACGTAGTTAATGTAGGAGTCATTATTTTAATGCATAATGCTTTCCTTGTGGTACAAACAGAAAGCAGTTTAAATTATGAATATTATTTGTGACATGAATTATTTAACAGTGTCTGAGAGTTTTAAAATACATCTGAAGGTGATACATGAAGGACAGTTTTGAGAGTGTTTTCATCTTGAGGTGTGTTTCATGTTGACAGCTGTGGCAGTAAGGTCTTCACAGAAATGTAGATCTTATGTAAAAGTTTTAGAGTCTCAAGTCGTTGACTAGAATGTGCTCATGCCATTAAAACTTTTTTAATCTTAATCTCTTTCAGTCCCAGCAAAGATGCATTGTGATCTTTGCACTGGTATGCTGCTTTGCAATTCTGGTTGCACTGATATTTTCGGCAGTGGATATTATGGGAGAAGATGAGGATGGACTCTCAGAAAAGAACTGTCAAAATAACTGTCGGTAAGAGGTAACAAACAAAACTTCTCTTTTGGGGTGGAAAGGAACATGTGTGTGTTATATAAGGGCATGAAGTAATTGCCATGGTCCTATGGTGTTATTGGGAACAACAGCTAACAGAGGAAGAAATGGTTTCTGAATTTTGAATTTCTGGTTTGGAGGTTAGTTTAACAAAGTAAAGCTCACTTTTTGAAGTTATTTTTAGTAGTATGTTTTGAGCAAGACCGGTGTGTTAGATCAATTATTTTGTAAGCCTGAGTCAAAGCCCATTAAGTTTCAGTAATTGAGTACTGAGTTGGATCACATAGTTCCCAGTTCTTTCATGTCTATTTCTCATCAAGACCGCTTCTTTCTTTCTCCAGAAAGGTCACCGATGCCTTTTGACCTAAGATTGCTGTCTCTTTTGTGTAGGGGGAGCTTTTCTATTTCCTGTTTGATGCATTCCTGTTATAGACACAGTGGCTCACCTAAGAACTGTGAAGGAAATTAGTGATAAGACCAGAAAGATGAGTGTTGACAGTGTTGAATTAAGATTTGACTCAGACACCTGCCGTGGTTGTGTGTGTCTTTTAGCTTTTGGTTCTGTTAGTTTTAAGTAGGTGATTATTTTTTGGGCCTTTCATTTCCAGATTGTGAATCTCATTTTGCTGCTCCTCACTGTCAACTTCCTCCATGAATCTGTTCATTGGTGATGACCAATACTTTTCCTGGGTCTTATTGTCCCAGGTCCTCTTCTGTCCACCAAACTGATTTAAAAATAGTTTGGAGGCTTCATTTCCAGTTAGATTCTGTTTGGATTTAAATCAAGACTTTTAATTTTATACAGAGCACTCTCTCTGATCCACTGTGGGGAAAAAAGAACCCCGTCATTGTTAAGTAACTTCACAGAAATCCATTCTAATCTGATCACGGAATTGCTGGAGTGCGAGGGGGTGCCTGGGCATTCTCCAGGCCATGACCCTGCTCAGAACAGTCAGCTGCAGCAGGTTGCTCAGGCATGTGCACAGTCACGCTCTGTGTAGCTCCAGGAGGGACTGCACAACCTTTCTGGGCATCCTCTTCCACTGTTTGTGCAGAACCCAGAAAGCTACCAATGGCTGGGTATAGAGTGGTTAGGAGCTGATTGATATTTGTGTTTTAGAATAATTGAATGAAAGATTAATGTTTCTTTGAGCCTTTGATCCTTATTTCTGCTATTCTGCGTTCATTTTGTGTGAAAACTCTTTTGGGACAGTGCCTTTTTATGTTGCAGCTGTCACACTGCAGACAGCACTAATCCAGAAATTTTTGTGATATTTTTTCAATTATAATGGGTTTTTATAATATTGTTTACATGCTGCTTAAGAAATGAAAACCTAAAAAACAAACCAAGAGGATTCTTTAAATCTGTATCTCCTTCCAAATGGAATATACTTGCAGCATCAGGTAGCTTTGTCCTGAAACAAGCTGTCCCTCTGGCACTTCTTCCCATAATTGTTTTTAGGCTTGGTTTTGTTCACTTCATTGCAATCCTACAGGTCTGGGCAGTGTTCTGATGTCTTCTCTGAATTTTCTAGAGTTCAGCCAGCTTTCCTTTCCCCATCAAGGTCATAAGTATCTTTCACTGTGAGGTGTTGCCTTCCAAAATTTTTGAAGATACAGCATGTGTCACCTCTACACCCACTGTCTCCATGTGTGAATCTTTGACAGAACTAGGTCAGATGAGGGGAAAGTCTTTCTGCTCATTGGCTTCAGTGTGCTGCTCATGACTTCAGCACACTCAGAAACTATTGTGCTGTGTTTCCTCTTAGTTATATCTACTAATGGTTCTCATTTTGTCCTGAGTAGCTGTGTAGGCCTAGCCAAGGAAGGACTTCACCTTCTTCACCTTTATTCTTCAAAGGGAAAAAAATCAAAGTAGAAGTGATACACAGTACTAAGAAAAATGAGGATATTGGTTTTTTTTTCATGTGAGAGTTTGATTTCTTCTGTCTCTTTGTGTGGGTTACAGCAATCTGCCTTTCCAAAGAATACTTGCCTTTGCTCAATGATTTGTTGGTTCACATGTGTCAGTCTTGTCCCCTCCTGTATTGTGTTAGAGGAGCCTGAGACTAAATTCAGCACCTTGACTTCAAACGTAAGAGTCAATTAAACTGCTCTGCATTTACAGGGCTAAAAGTGAACCCAGACCCCAGCTCTATTTTAAGGTGCCTTTCACAGTGATTTGAGTGTGTGATCTAGCTACTAATGCCTGAACCACAAGGCACATAAATGCTGTGCATATAAACTGCCTAAACCATTTCTAATAGCAGTATCCAAGTGCTGGCAGCTGCTACCTGCTAGCATTGAGTCCTTCTCCACACGATGAAACTGGGGTCCTTTATGTGTTAAATGCATCACAGATTTAACTGAAGTGTCACAAATCAATTGCTGCCAATGGCATATATTTAGTACTTAGGCTAAGCACTTTTAATAAGTAAGACAAGAGTTACTGAATCCTTACATTTCTGCTGTGTGAATACTTTCCCTGACGTTCAGGAAGAGGTGCTTACATTTGCAGGATGTGCTGAGATAGATAGGTAATAGATGATATTTTTCTTTTTTTTAATGAAATATTTCTCAAATACAAGTTTATATGTATGAGCCTAAAAGTCTTTTTTGGTTTTGACTGATTGAATTTGTGAAAAATGTTAATGGGAAAGGATGCTGTTGATTTGACAAGAACTTTGCTGATGGTGTGTTAATGGCTGTTTTCTTTGGAAAATTTCATTTCCATATTTTCAGGAAAATACACCTGAAATTGAACTGTGGTCTAGAAAAGTCCTCTGTCTGGAAAGTTTTGGAGCTTGTGCCAAAAAATAGAATTTTTAAGAGTGAAAGAGAATGTAAGAGGAAGACTTTTTAGAATCTAGAGCTTTTGCAAGTGGTGTTTTCCAGTGAAGCTTACATCTCTCTTTGTTGTTGTGATTGGATTGTTCAGGAATGCTAATGCTTGTTGTACTTCAACATGAGATGCCTCTTCTATAAACCATTTCTTAAACTCTTAGTGCAGGGGGAATACTTACTGCATATGTTCTCAAAATCACCTTGTTCTTTATTGATGCATTTATTTCTCTTGGGGGCTTTGTAACAGAAATAAGCCAGAGAGTGGGAAATCAGGCTTTTCTGCATATCTTCTCTGATTGCTGCAGGGATTGATGCTACCCATCCTATTAAAAGGAATGTCAGCTGATTGAAGTTAAAGGAATAAAAACAGTAGCTGTGACTGCGAAAAGTTGAGGCTTTGCAGTTAGTGCTCGGTATGTGATGGAAATAATTCTCCTGAGATGTCCACAGTAATGTTCTTAGGCAGCCCTGATGGATAAGATTGGTTAAGAGGATACCCTTAGCAGTCTGGGAATTTTTCCTGTCTTGCTGTGGATCCATTAGACACTGAATCTATAAAATCAGATTATTGTAATTTGACAATAGTACATTTTAATGGCTGATCTATTGTGAATAAACCTTGGTTAGCCTCTGATGTAACGTCAGTTAAGACTTGACTTTGTTGGAATTGAATGATAAACTCTAAAAATGGCAATTTGGGAAACAGAAGAAATTGCAACTATTAAGACACTGTCTCTACTATCCAAACTATTTGAACCAAGGTTGTTTTGTTTTATTAATGGTAACTTGAGCTGTTCAAGGCTCAACCTGAGCCTCTTCTCCTGCTTACTGGTGTTGACAGTCATGCTAGGGATCCTACAGAGTTTGCACATGCACTTAATTATCCTTGTCTCACTGGCTTTCCCAATATCCGCTGAAGCAGTGGTAGCAGCTGGCATGGCTCCTACCTCTGGCTGTGGGTTTGGCCCTATCTCTTGAGGGGGACTACAGAGCAGGGTAGAAAGGGAAGCAGTGGTAGCTACTTTCCATGCTTTCCAAGCTAAAATTAAGGCTGTTGTCATGATTGGTTTTTTTCAATATTGCCTTTCTCTGATGATAATTGGAAGGATTTTCTTGCTTTCTGTTTGTGTATGTTTTCAAGGCAGAGTCTGTCTTGAGTTCTGTTCCAGTGATGCTGTTTTGTTAATTTCTCTAAGCCTTGGAGTCATATATAATGAAGGCACTTGTTCTTTTGTGTCTGGATTTGCATTGGAAGAGTTTGATGTTGTTTATGACAGGAGTGGCAAAACCTGTTTAGTTCACTTCTTGGTTGTCAGGAGGCTTTGACCAATGCTGCCCTGTAACAAGTAACAAGTAGATGATGATACCTGAGCAGTGTTTGTGATTTCTTTAGATGTTGTTTTGAATAAGGGTTGGTATCCTGGACAGGAGATGAATCTTCCTGTTGATATGCAAAGCTTTAGAATTCAACAGTACCTTGTAACACTGAATTTTGGAAATTAAATCTAGTTGTATACAATAATTACTTAGATTGAACAATTACTGTGTGTTCCATGCATTGCTTTCAATTTCATTAGATGATTATTCTCTGGTTCTGAAAGAGGGCTCACAATTGATTTTTTTCTGTTGCTTTATAAATCTTTCTTTCAACTACTCTGCTATTTCAGTAAGTAGGATTTTGCAGCACTATTAAATAAGCATGCTGCAGCACATGCTTACATTCATTTACCTTGGAAGTGCTTTGCCCCTGGCTTATTGTGGAGGAGATTTTCTCTGTGCTGCGTGGGTTCTGAACATAGCAAGGTTTATATTGACTGGTTTCTATTTAATAAACAAACTATGACAAGCATAATAGTTAAATGTCTAAACAGAACAAGATGCTCAGATTTTGAAAACAAGCCTGTTAAAGAGCAACTCTGAAGACTTCTATTTACAAAACAACTATTCCACTTGGCATGAAAATGCTTTCTGTCAAGATGATGGACTAGAGGATCAAGTCTTCCCTCAGTCAGTTTGCAGGCAGCACCAATTTGAGCAGGAGTGTTGATCTTCTGGAGGGTAGGAAGGCTCTGCAGAGGAATCTGGAAGGGCTGGAACAATGGGCCAAGGCCAGAGGTGTGAAGTTCACTTAGGCAAAGTACTGGGTCCTGCCCTTGGGTCACAAGAACCCCTTGCAGCACTACAGGCTGGGGCAGAGTGGCTGGAAAGCTGCTCAGCAGGAAAGGACCTGGGAGTGCTGACTGACAGCAGCTGAACACGAGCCAGTGAGTGCCCAGGGGGCCAGGGAGGCCGATGGCATCCTGGCCTGTGTCAGCAATGGTGTGGCCAGCAGGACCAGGACAGGGATTGCCCCCTGTGCTGGCACAGGTGAGGCCCCACCTTGAACCCAGTGCTCAGTTCTGGGCCCTCAATTCAAGAAGGACGTTGAGGTGCTGGAGGATGTCCAAAAATGGCAACAGAGCTGGTGAAGGGTCTGGAGCACAAGTCTTGTGAGGAATGGCTGAGGCAGCTGGAGGTGTTTAATCTGAAAAAAAGGAGGTTCAGGACTGACCTTATTGCTCTCTTCAACCACCTGAATCAGGCTGTAGCCAGGTGAGGGTCAGTGTCTTCTCTCACTTGGCAAGTGGTGGAGGAAATGGCTTCAGGTTGTGCCAGGGGACATTCAGGTGGGATATTAAAAACTATTTCTTCACTGAAAGGGTTATGAAGCATTGAAACAAGTTGCTCAGGAAAGTAGTAGAATCATCGTCCCTGGAGAGATCTAAAAGAGATATAGATAGGGGGTCAGGCATGGTTTAGTGGTGAACAGGATGGTGCAAGGTTAATGGTTGGACTTGGTGATTTTAAGATCTTTTCTAACCTTAACAATTCTAAGGTAACTGTTTTCCTCTTGGTTTTGAGAGAGAATGAGCCTCGTAATTTTTCAGATGATCTCTGTAGTCATTTTTATTTTTGCATCCAAATATTGACGTTTTCAATTAAAGTTTCTTGGCTGGATGCTGCAAAGGTGGACAGGTGCACCTCCTGCAAGTTCGTTCAACATCTGTAGCCAGGGAGGGAAAAATCACTAGTTCACCTTGCACAAGAAGAAATTCTACCTATCCTACCTTTAATTTTCATTTTTGAATGCGTTTCAATGGAAATGGTAGTGCATTAACAGAACAGTGCCTGCACTGGTACAGTTACTCAGTACCTGTACAGGGTACAACTTTTTCCTGTGTTTCAGCACAAAATACAAAAAACAAAGGAAATTTTTTCTTTTGCATTTACTTTCAGCTATAGTGTCTTCATGCATTAGAAAATTGGTGACAAAATTCAAGGTTTGTTAAGATCTTGTTCTGTCTGCCTTACTCCCAGTAATTTGTTCATTGTTAATTACATTGTATTAAACAGGTCTGGGTTTCCACTAATTCAAGCACACCTATTATTTTTCCTACTCCTTGTCTCATTAAATCTAATTATTTTCTGTGGAGTCTAGGACAGAGAGTTTCAGAGTCTCCTCAAGGCAGCTTTTCCTGCCCTGATACATGTTTAGGATTTAAGACAGAGATTAACATATTTTGTGTTCTTAGAAGTTACCTTTTTTGGTATGTGTTTATTTATTCTTTTATGACTTAGAATTTATGAATTGATATCAGAGAAAAATGTTCCAAACTAATAGAAATCAAATTCCAATTACTTTAAGGTTCCTAGGTAATGCAGGTGGGATGAAGGAGCAATTTATGTGTTAAGAGTATTCTGTCTCCTGCATAGTATGCTGGAGCTTCTCTCTGATTAAATATCTTTTTTTTTTCTCCCTTTCTCCCTTCTCAACTTAATTTGTTCTCTTCTCTTTTCACCTTGATGTCTTCAGAAGACTGAAATTACTTAATCTGAGCAGAACTCAAAAGATTTCTGAGATCATTTTCTATACCAGATTGTAAGAATATACTAAACAGAGGTATTAAGTCTAAAATTACCAACCATTCTCATGATCTTTAAAACCAATTTATGACATTTCAGAGAGGTTTTTATTCTATCTGGTGAGGATAGCCACCCAGCTTATGAATCGTTCACCCTGATAAATCATTCTTCCTTTTGCTTTTGGGAAAGGCATTAAAAATAGCTAAAAATTGTAGTAGAGTCTATCTGAATTCATGCTCCATTTCAGGGTGACTTGTTCATTCAGCCAGAGCTGACTTTGCATCACATCCTAGCAAACACCTGTTCCAGTGACACCATTTATTTTTAATTGCTTCTCCACCCTCAGAGCAATATATGAAAAAGATACTTATTATCCTGTCAGGTTATATTAGGTGTATTGTGTTCTGTCTCTAATCCTAGGATGGCACTGTGAGTCTCCTCCGTGCCAGCATGATCTGATGCTCCTCAGGAGTGCGAGTGTCGTGCTGGACCATTCTGTGACCCCCTGAGTAGGCGGCTGAGCTCAGAGCCCAGGGCAGTGCAGTGCTTGAGAGGCAGCAGGTGTGGTGCCTGCTGAATCCCCAGGCACTGGGCAGAGCTGATGGGCTTGAACTGTCTCCTGTTCAGCCTCCTGCAGCTCCCTTTGCTGTGGTGGCCCTGAGGCTGTGCCCCGAGGGCAGCGGCTCTTGGCGCTAGCGCCCAGCTGGGAGGCGTCGGGTTGTGGTTTGTTAGGACTGGGTTTTCCAGATGCTCCTTACATGTACAGCGAGACGGATTTTGGTGAAATGTTTGGGGGTTTTGTTATTCTGAAGGTTTTCTTCCTGGTTTATTTTCTTCTGAATATGTGGGTGAAATTTAGGTGAAGCCAGAGTCACCTCTCGATGGTCTCTGATATGCTGTCCATATGTCCTCATATCTCTAGTTAGTCAGAGCATCATTGTGAGTAATGCCTCAGATGCAAATTACTCTTACATTTTGGGCAAGATGTCAATGACCTGTGCTAATCAGGAAAGTATGAGTTTGCTTCCTTTATTCAATTTACCCACATCCAATTGTCTTGACCAAGAATAAAAAATACACTGGAGAAAAGTTTCATTATCATCAGTATTTTTTCATTTTATGTTATAGGGTTCTTTTCCCCCAATCAAAAAAAAAAAAAAAAGTGCAAAACCAGCTTTAGCATGTGCCAGATGCAGATCTGTCATTTATCCTGTGTTTAATGACCACTCCTTTCCAAATAAGATTATTTCAAAATTATTATGCAGCTCAAAGGGAGTTTTTATGACTGACAGCATCACTATTTGGGAAGTTTAAAGCTGATTTCTTCACATACTAAGTGTTGAAATGGCTCTTCTGAGAGCCATCAGTAATTTGCATGCTTTCTGATATGAGGGGGAGGATTCATCTTGGCTCAGACTAAACTTTGATAGATATTTAATGGCACATTGGAAGCGTTGGCTTTGACTATTTACTGTAGTTGTGATTGGAACTCTTGGAATAAGTTTGTCACTCTCATATGTATGACCATAGGTGATATCTGATATCTTTTGTCTGTTTGGCAGGTATAGAGTTAATTGATTTTCACTGATTTACAAAATATTTCTTTAAAGAACCTGTTGGGAAAATAGTGATTTTTTTAAATTTTTTTTTGTTGTCATTTATGAAATAGCTCCTCAAGTCAGTTGGGCTTGAATAATTTTTAGAACTCTTCTACTGACTGAGTATTGGACAAAAATACACTTTTACCAGTAGTTTAGCAAAATATGAATATGCATAAGCTTCATTACTGATCATGACACTTTAAGGCAAGAATGAATGTGTCACCAGCATCAGGCAGGCAGCCATGGATGGGATTTTGTTCAAACACTGTCAGAAACGCTAGTCCTTTTTTCAGCCAGTTTTGGGTCACTTGTATCAGCTTGGCAGTGCATGTTTTACAGTTCACTGCAGATGCTGGTGGAGAGTGTGGTTCAGTAAAAGCATTAGAGGATACTCGAGGTGATGTATTTGGGCCAATGGAGGCTGAAGCACTGGACTAATGCAAGTGTCTCCTCAAAGACACAGCCAGCACCAGTGGTATGGTGACAGGCTGCAAGACCTGCCTCATCTGTTTCATAAATGCATGTGAGCCACCTCAAAGATATCCCCATAGACCTTCCAGTTTTGGGCCAAGACTGGCTGCCAAAACTGGAGCCAGTCCATCACTACAGCAGCTTTGGGGAGCAGTGTAGGAAAGCAGTAGAGATGTAACCTCTGGATGACAACAGACAAACTGTTGTTTTTCCTTGTGACACATCTGTTTGCACGTGAAAAGACTTCCTCGGGACTGACTGGAGAGGAGAAAATGGCAAATTTTTCAATTTGCTCTTGAGAAGGGTCATCCGAATACCTAAAATGGGCAGCCAACTGATTCTGTGTCTGAGTGTCTGAAGTACTGCTCTGGCTATGTATGCATGTCAGAATTTCAGAATTTCCAGAGAAAAATGTGCTTTTGATATGTGGGGGAGGGGTGGTGTTATGTTTTCAGACCTCTTTTGAGAGTCAGGATTTGGCTATTAAAATATATTCCATAGAGTGAATACCAATAAATCAGTTAACGCTTTCTACTAAGACCTAAGAAGGTGTTGGTTGGCTTTTTTTTTTTATCCTTTGGTGTTCTTAAAACACTGCTTTATCAATCTAGATAGTATGTGTCTCTTAGGGGAAGAGGTTCCTCACTTTGTTCATACTGGCCAGAAATGTACCCATCAGTTTTCCTTTTTTCCCCCAAGTTTTCACTTGAATCCAACAAGTTTTAAAGATGCCATTTTAATTAGATGCAATTCTAGATAGACCTAACTTAATTACCATTAAAAAAACTCCCAGCAAACAAACAAATCCCACAACCAAAACCAAAATTAAACAAACAACAACAAAAGAGAAATAAAAGTAGATACCACCTAAAACCATCTGACAGTAGTTAAACCTGTCCTAGTACTCCTAAGGTGTCCTGGAACGTTTCCAAAGACTCTTGCCTCTGTAATTTGAGGACTGGCAGTGTCCTTTGGGAATGGATACTTTAAGTACTTTATTCTTTTCATCTGAGGATTTTTATTACTGTTCCTTCCTTGACTGTGTCTGCTGAATTTGCAGTGCTGATTTCAAATACTTGCTGACTAAAGTTTTTACCTTCAATTTTCCTTCGTTTTGCAAAGCAGTTTTGTTTGTTCTTGCTGGGCAGGAAGGGCATTAATTAAGTTTAGGGCATTGTTGGATTGTGTAAATGCCAACATCATAGAATATAATTTAATTTCGATTCTGGATAAGATAGCTCTTACTTAGAAAATTCTCATTTAATTATTGTTAACACCATAAAATCATCATTATTTATGAGGAAAATAGTATTTTGATTTTTGATTGGTTTCTATGACCATAAGCTGTCACATTTATCCATTCCAAGTCTTACCAAGATAAACAGGGCCTTTGAGAAAGATGCATGAGCCAATAGAAAGATAGTAGCAATCAAATTCCCGCTTCTTGTGTATTGATATGTGATTATTCAGTCCAAATTAACATTGCTCTTTACAGTTACAAAGTGTCCATATGAGAAGATCAGGGATTGCGTGGAAGGAAATAAAGAGGCAACATAAATTCTGGTTGTTTTTTTTAAAAAAAA
Source organism: Thryothorus ludovicianus (assembly GCA_013397245.1). Taxonomy (NCBI): domain Eukaryota; kingdom Metazoa; phylum Chordata; class Aves; order Passeriformes; family Certhiidae; genus Thryothorus; species Thryothorus ludovicianus. Next base: position 100,933 of record VZTB01006779.1, on the reverse strand, counting down.
AGTCTAGTTTTGCCAGTAATAATTTATCATATTCAAGCTTATAAAAAGGTTTAACATGCACATAGTCATGAACTGAATGTAGAAATAGAATAAAAACATCTGGTTAACTACTTAATGTATATGACAGGGACTATTTATACAATATTTGTTATTCTTCTGAGAGGCTTTTTTAAGTTGTTATATTAGGATATTTTAGTGTGTTTTACAGATGTGTGAACAGTGAATGGGCTGCTGCTCAAAAGAGCTAAATAGGCATAAGAGCTGATGAGGGGCTTGTGTGGCTGCTACATGGCTTTGTACAGGACTGACTAAATACCTCAGCTGTTGAGTTTTGCACATTTTGAAAGTGATGGTAATGTGTATTTACTAAAGACTAAAGCACAGTATAAACAAAGGAAAGAGGCTGAGATTCTTTTCAGTGTCTAAACAGGTACCAAGTGAGCACTTACTGTTGTGCTGGGATGTCTCAGCTCCTGATTCCTGACTGATGGAAATGCAGGGTGTTCCCTGAAGTGTGCAGCTGGGTGTCCTTAGGGAGAGGGGCAAGAATGCCTTCAGCTAAGGAGGGCAGCATTGCTGTCCTCGTCTCTGTTAGCAGGGAAGCTGCCTGCCATGGGCTGGGGACAGAGCTTCCCCAGCTGCCATTTAGGTGCATTGCCTGGAGTCACTGTCAGGAAACAGGAACTTCATACGGGGCAACCTGCTGTATGCTACTGTGTTTAGAAGTCTTTTTCTAATAATATTTATAGATAAGGAATCTTGAAAACATCAACTCAGAATTGAGAATGTATAAACAAATAAGGTGTTGAGAAAACAAACTCGGTAGTACCAGGGGCTTCTTGTGTATAAACTGAGGATATGTTAGAACTGTGGTATCAAACTGCAGTGAAGATATTTAGAAGCACAGAAATAAAAACTAGGCCAGCCTTTTCATGTTCCTGGTAAGGGGACAGAAATCTAAAGGATAGAAAGTGATTAAATAAAATAGTAATTGGCTAGACCTTTCTCAAAACCAAGGAGAAAGTGGGAGGGCTAAAATAGTGTGTTTGGTAACTAAAATTGGAGTTTAAAGAAAGTTTCTGTTCTGACAGTGTCCTTGTCCTTTCATGTCTAAAGATTAAGCATGAACTTTTGAAAGATGTAGACGACACAATTGTGTGGGTTTTTTGATAAGCATATCCTGGAGATCTTCAATTACAGTATGGTAGTGAACAGAGAAAATTAAATGATGTGCTGCCTCTTGGTTAATGGTATATATGGCATTCTAGATAATAAACAGACATGACAAATAGATTTCTTATTCTAAATTCAACAGAATTGGGTCACTGTTCCTTTTTTTTTTTTTAGTAGAAGTTTTGCAAAACGTACCTTTTTTCATTTCAATTCACCTCAGATCCTCAGGATCCTCATGTTTTTGTAGTTTACCCTTCAATGTAGCACCTTGCTGTCTACAATGTGATAATGTAAGCTACAGATCAGCTTCTTACAAGACTGAGGTTTTAATTTATATTTTTAAGCACTGAGTGATGTAGCCCTTTGATGTTATGAAAACGACAGAGGCACTGTGGCTGTGGCTGTTGCCTAGGCAGGGTACTGGCAAGCCTTAATGCAGGGAATACCGTTCCTCTCATTAACATCAAACCTGAGAAGCAAGCTAGATTTCAAGAACTTTTATGTGAGTGTGGACATTTTGAATAATGAATGATGCTGTGTTAAATTGTTAATACTTTATCTACAAACTCTCACTTGAAGTAGTTCATCTTACTGCTTGTGTGTACTTCAGTTTTTGTGGCTTACACACTGATTAAATCGTATCATGCGATAAAGATGTTTACTCACTGCTTTCTTACTTCTTGCGCTTTTAAAAATTTATTTTCCTTCCCCTTGACAGACATCTGGAACTTCTTTTCCTCCTCTCCTTTTTTATCTTGTCTTTTGGGTTTGGCTTTGTGAGATTTCTGACGGTGTGCTTGCCCTTCTATTGGGCTCTTCATTACAGGCCTCTTTGTGGTCTTTCCCTATCCCTCAGTGGTTTAGAGAGTGGCATAAACTCCATTCCTTGGAACGTTTTCAGACTCCCTCCCACACACATGCGTGTTCCCTGCCTAGATGAGCTATCTCGGGTCTATATTTGGAGACTGAGAGTGTCTGGAGGATAAATCTGTGTTGGCCACAGTGCTGCAAATATCAAACGAATTCACAGTTTTAAGTATTATGTTAAGACAAGAATTTGGCTAATTAGTTTTGGCGTGATTATTAGAAGACTGTGTCATAAGATAGTTAATCCAGTGAATATGCTTATGTGATGCCAGTTTTATTAGACTTGAAATCAAAACATATCAGCTCTCCTTACACCTGAGAAGGATTATATTTTGTGACAGCCATTAGTAGGCTTTAATAAGGTGTACTGACTGAAACAAGGCAGACTTCTCTTGGGTTGGCCAAGGGATGTCTTTTGGGGTGAAATATGTAGGATTAAATGTTTAACTAGGAGACATTGTGGAGATCTGCTATTCTGCTTTAAGCAGAGGGAAGTGTGTTTAACCCCTTACTTAGACTTGTATTCCTGAACTTCACGCTTTGAAACTGGGCATCCAGATGCTGGATGAGTGCCCTGTGGAATGGCAGCTCCTGGTGCTGCAACGCTCTTCTGCATGGGGCTCTTCCAGACGGATTCCATGTGCTGATTAGTTCTTGCCATTGCTGCCACCTCTTATTCTGCCCCTCACTCATACATTTAAGTAATGTCCTTTGAAAAAGCACCTTTAGGTCAGCCACACTGCTGTCCCCATCTCCAGGAGAAGCTTGGGACCCTTTGATTCTCTGATTTTGCTCTTGCTTGCAGTAATTATAGGGATCTGTGACTTAAACCCCATGATGTACTAGGTGCAGCTTATGGGAGTTGAAGTTGCAATTGGCTATGTTTTTATTCTTTGATGAGTTCTTACAGACAACTGCTTATTTTGTTATGATCAAGGAAAAAAAATAAGGATTTTAACGTTCCTTGCTACACAGAGCCCACTGATCAGGAAGGGCCTTTGTTTTGGTACACTTATTGAAAATGAAAGGTGCTGTTTGAATTTTCTGTGGAGTGTAAAGACTGGTCAGGTCAGCTGGTTTCTCCTGCCTCAGCATCCTCAGGCACTTGTCTCTCAGCAGTCTGCCATAAGAATCCGCTGACCAGCTCTCAATTCTCCACACAGCTGCAAAACCCATTAAAATGTTGTAGTGCTGACAGGCAGAAATGCTGTAAAAATGCAAATTTTCTTGTGCTGAAGGGCAAGATGCCAAGAAAGGCTTTGCAAATGTTTCACTGCTGCATAAGGATTTAGGGTAGTTGATACAGCTGGAATGCTAAGTTTTAAGCGATGGGAGAGAATCTTTTACCATTAGGAAGTTCATTTGTATTTTGGTTTTTCAGTCACCTGAGGACTTCGATGCAAAGTGTTTGCTTTATGTCCTTTTTTTTCTTTAGTTTTATTTTTAAACAGAAAATAGTGGGCTAAGAGGTGATGTTCTGCTCTGTTGGTGCACAAAGGAAGGACTGGTTCCTATGCTCAAAAATGGCACTGAAGTCACCTGCCTACATGCAGTACCTAGAAGCTCTATAGAAAAGCCCAGGATAGAAGGGTCTGCTGTGTTTCAGCAGATATTTTAGCTACCTGTACCCATTGGTGCTCTGTAGAGCAGTGGCCAAGTCAAATGCACAGTGGTGTCCGTGACTCAGTCAGTAGAGTACTGGGCCAAGGAGATTGCTTTTTTCTTTAAAAGCAAGATGCTTTGACTAAAATAATTGTATCTTCTGTAGCAATAGAATGTGCTGGTGAGTGTTTTGTGCAGATTTTAGAAAAGGCAGTGACATGATCAGAAAATTTTAACATTATTTTTCCTTCATCTCTCATCTGAAATAATATAACAACTGTGTAACAGTTGACTATCAAGACTGCTTTGAAGGATGTTATTTTCTTCCCTTAACCACGGTTTAAAAAATGGGAGGAGTTGATGATATTTCTTCTTTTTCGCACTGTGGCAATGTACCTTCTATTGTGCAGATTTTATAATTTCCTCCTCTGCTAGTCCTCCTTTGCCCTGTATGAGCTGTTCAGGCATAATGTGCATGATAAATTTTCTCTGAAGTGCAGTCATCTGCATTGATGTGCTGTATTTGTATTGCTGTATTTATGTTGCTATATTTTGTCCTAGCTCTCAGTTTTACTTCAGATGATGCATAGCAAGGACAGGTAGGATCTGGAAACGGCTGCTTTGCAGTTCAGCAAATTACTTTTCTGAAGATTGTCACTACCACCTTCAGAATGCTTTACACAAGTGTAAATAATAATGTCTTTTCTGTGTACTTTCTTATAACACTACTGAGGTGCATACTGAGTGTTTCATGAGCATTTCTTGATTCAGCAATGTCAAGAAACAAGAGCTTTTTGTATTGAAATATCTGTAGTGGTCTCAACAGTACACAAATATGGAATTAATATGTATACCTCAGTACTGTCTAATTTTAATCTCAGTAGTCAGGAAAGGGGCATACAAGATTCTCGCAAGTTACTCAGAAAAATCTGGATCACACAGAGCTGTCTGCAGTGTTCCATGCACAATGTGGAAATCCCATTAATAGAAACAAAATATAAAGAAGGCAGAAAAAAATTGTACCCTCTCACAGGGAAATGAAACTGAAAAATTATAAATATGGGATGTTTAACACTGTTTGAGAAGCTCAGTGGTGTTGGCACAAATGTAGTCTGAAGGTGTGCATTAATTACAAAAGAGTAGATTAGCTTTTTTGATCTCAGCTACCACAGACTTGCTTCTTTTATTTGTAATCCATTGGTAATCAAAGACCTATCAGCTGGATAATCTGTTGCTGTACCAAACTTGTTTATCCTTAAGCTTATCTGAGGAACCATGTTGCAAGATAGAGGAGTTATCAGTGGGCATGACTGAAGTTTAATTAGCAGTGTTATGGTATTAAAGTTGTATGCATTATCTTCATTGTCAACCTGATATATTTGTGGAGTATTTGTGTTATAATAAAAAAACCAACAATTTATCTAAGTTTTCCCTATTTATATTGGCTTAGTATGCTATTAGATAAATCAAGTGTGTAACAACTCTAAGAATGAGTTAGTTGTAGATTCTGTACAGAAAACTTAGGTTTTAGTTGTTTCTATATCTTTCATCTGATAGTAAACTGGACCTGCCATGTCTAGAGCCTTAACTCACAAATTCTGACTTTACTGTTTTTAGTTATAACCAAGATGTGTTTATTTTAAAAATCTACTTAAGATAATAAAAGCATTTAATCAAATTCAAAGACTTATCTATTGTTTGTAAACTAACAAATGGTTTGCCTTTAATTTCTTTGGGCGGTACATAAACGTATTTAAACAGTAACAAAAATCAAAGACATCCGTTTTCTAAATGCTACCTTTGATTTGGAACTAATTTATTTCATATGGGAAGTAAATTGTCTTCATAACAATCTTTGTTGTTGTTCTTGCATCTTCTCTTTTCCTCTCCTTTGCTCTCCAGATCCAGCAATCCATCATGATGATGGTATGTACCTTTTTTTCCCCTCTTCCAGGTTTCAGGTAATTCCATTCTTTGAACTCATACTGTTGCTAATAATGTGACAATGAAGAGGGACATTTGTTTGACATATTCAGGCTTAATGGATTCCCTATGTGTCTTGCAATCTAGCGAGGCAAGAATGCTGATTGGCATTTTATTAATAATGACTGTAATGTGGGATACCCTTCCTACACACAAGTACCAAGTTAGGAATACAAAATAGCTGGAATTAGTGTAGAAAAACAACTAACCTTTAGTTATTGTTCCTCAATCCTCAGGAAATATTCTATGTTAGGCTTTGTTCAAGGTCAAAAGCAGTGGCAAAGTGCTGAGCTCTCCTATCCATGTCTCTTTTTCTAATGAGGTGTGTTGTAAATATTATTCTACAGTTTAGTGCCAGTGTTTTAGAAAGCTAATACTAGAAGGTCATCACATTGCATGCACAGTGGCAGAATTGTGCAGAATACCTGATTGCATGAAACGCAGCTAAATAAAAATTACCCATCTCAGTATCAGAAAGAGAAAAATGTAAAGGATCTTTGCTTATTTTTTGAGGAATACATTCCCAGCAGAGATTTTTTTACTATTATAATTAGTTAAAAATCCAAGAAGGCTCTTTTCTGTAGGTCAAAAGCAAAGCTGTGCTCACCTCACTCTGGCCTGGAGTGATGTTGTACCCATACTGGTGTTAGAAGAAAGTAGTCAGGATAATCAGCGAGAGCAGAAATGGGATAACTGAATTCTCTATCACATTGCTAATGAGGCAGTCGTGATTGTTTATGTCCCTCTTGAGCCTTTAAATTTTGCTGCCAGGCATTTTGCTTCTTTGGGAAAGTGTGGTCAGCTCTTTCCTAAAGTAATTCTCACAACTCCCCTCCATCAGATCCTGTGGGTAGGAAGGGAGCATGGCTGTAGGAAAATGTGCTGTGACCACTGCTCACACCAGCAACGAGCTGGGGCAGCTTGTCTCCACCTCCACCCTCTGGGTGCTTATTTCTTGTCTCTGAGTCTCTCTGCTGGAGTATCTGAATCTGGAATTACCATGTTTGAATGCAGTAACTACTGAGTTGAAAGTTGAAAATACTGCTGTCTGTACTGGAGTAAAGAGTTTCTGCTTGATCTCTCATTTGAAGAGAGAATCTACATCACAAACCACTTCCAAATTAGTCTAAGACACCTATGTTACCAAGTGTTTTTATTGGTTGAATAATTAATCTCTTAAATTTACTCCTTTCCCTCCACATCCCCAAATTTACCTTATTTTAAGTACTTAGCTGCTGCTTTTTTGGTTTTGTTTTTTTTTTTATTAATATGAAAGTGAAATGAAAATATAACAGCATTTTTCTCATTAAGAATAAATTTAATTTTAATTTAGGATTTATTTAATATGCAAAGCATTTGTAATAAATTCAACACTACTTGGAAATCTGTATTACTTTAGTGCATGGCACTAAAGTAATGTAACAATAACACAAATTTTCCTATTTCATTAACCATTCAGTGGGTTTTTAAAAAAAACATATCTGATTTGCCGTGAAAAAGAACCGATTTGAGATAATAAAATAGAAAGCATTTTCAAGCTGCTGAAACTTTGCTCTGCATTTGAAGACAACAGTGGGAAAAGTGATTTTTATTACAGATGCCATTATTTTGTGTATAACTACAAACTAGCAGCAAAAAGCTTCTGCTAATGCTTAGCATATCTTGCTGAAAAGTTGCAGTAATTTTCTTTTTATCCATGTGTGTTCATTCATGATTTTGTTGCTTCTTGTAACTACCAGGTAGTTACTAATCCAACTATTCAGTTTTTGGGGTTTGTACAAGAAAGTGCTTTGCATATGTGGTTTCTGTCTTTGGGGCCTTGATAATTTTTGATAGAAAAGTTGATGTCTTCTACCTACAATTATTGTTTTTTAAATTACATCCTCACAGAATGTTTGGGAGTGAAGGCACTGAAAAACCCTAGGTCAGTCAGTCAACCAAGTGCAGCTCAGTACAGTCTGGATGTCTTACCAACTCAGAATTAAAGTGATAAAAGGCCCCCATTTTAATTTGTACAGAGCTTGTTGTTTTGAGGAGTGGTACATGGTGGGGAGATGTTCAGCATAGTTTATTATGTCTGCAAAGCTTCCTAGTTTTTTTTGTTGTTGATGGAGGCTTTTGTGTTTGTTTGCTTTTTTACAGCAAACAACTCTTGATCTAATCCTCATTTTAGTTGCTTGTTGTCTTTTAGTTATTTGACTTGTAGTAGCAAGCCTGCAATGGCAGAATGTGTTTGATTTTCATACAGTCCCACCCTCCTGGGACAGTCTGTTTATGTGCTGAGGAGAAGACAGTGATGCATATTTTTGGCTTTCATATGCTTTGAAGCTGAAGTAATTTCTCTTTCATGAGATCATTCTGTTATGGCTCACTATGTGCTGAGGAGACAGCAGTGTAATTATAAGTTGTGTTGCTTCTTGGTTTTAGTAGCTGAAATGACAAAATATAATAATGAATAAATTTTTCATGTTCCCATATTTTAACAAAGATGGATTTACACTTAACAATGTGATTTTCATGTATTCCAGACACTCTAGGGCTAAAACTTCCCTCTATTTTATGCAAGATGCGTTGTTATTTTAATTAAGTAACATATTATTTCCTTCACCAAATCTCTCAAAATTACTATTGCAATGCAGTTATTAAAATTAGAATTAAAATTCAGCAATAATGAAGGAGATAAGGAAGAACTTTCTAGAAGATATATAGAGTTCATAAATGTAAAATAGTATTATGAACTTTAGTTGATATTGAAAACTAATATTCCATATTGGGAGCAGGGGAATAATACATTAAAATGTAAAAACAAATTAAATTTTAAAAACCAAACTAAAACACTTTATAATTTTTTTCATTTAATTTTAATTTGCCACAAACACTACACCTGAGTTCTCTTACTTAATTTCTTCTAGATTAAATGTCATATATTAAAAAAAAGTAATAACCTACAATATTAGGAACGAATTTGATTAAAATATATAAAGGCCTTTGGCTTCATGCATGAGGCCTACAGAAAATCTTGCTAAGCATGCTACATTTTCTTTGCATCAAAGACTAAAATTTTTGAGATTTCTTTTAATAGTGGCAAACTAGTAATGAACTAGCCACGTAACAAAATTATTTTTAAACTGGCTTTTCACTGTTTTATTCTGCTTAATCTCAGGTTGTATAGTATTATGTTATACTTTTATGTTTAATACAATACAGGTGTTCCTTTTTGGGGTATAATTAGGGGTTTATTTATTGGAATCTGAGCAAGTTTAGGGATATTCAATGTCCGTGCCAAGCTGTGCTCAGGCAGTTGTGTCTACATGATACATGATCACTTTCATGCTAATGAGGAATATCTCTATTATATTTTTTTTTCACTGGAGCCAATTTGCTTATAGTACTATATAGTACTATATTTTTTTAAGCATTTTTTCAGACAAAATGTGCCCCACTGTTTCATGCTGTTCACAGTGCTGCTATATTGAGTCTCATATTTCTCTGCTTCCATTGACACTGCAGAGTGGAGAGTAACAGGAATAAACGAAACCCGATTCCAAGTATCAGTACCTAAAAGGTCTGTCCTAAACTTGAAAGCTTGAATGTACCATGGCAATTGGGATTGCTCCTCTGGCTTCTTATACATTCTGCCTGTGGCGTGTTTTAGGGGCATATTGACAGTGTTTGATTCATATCTGTCCTGTTTGCCCTGCTTCCTATTTTAGTAACCTCCATTGGAATTTATCATTTTGTAGTTTTCATTGATCTAATTGAACAGACATACTACGTGGTGACTTTTTTTGAGTTTCAGATTCACTTTAACTTGTTCTTCCAAGGATAAAAGTAGTTTCTTAAAGATTTAGTCGTTTTTCAGTCATGCAATTTATAGACTGATAGCTCTTTTACTGTGTATGTTTGAAAGGTGTCAAACAAAACCTTTCTCTTATAAATAGGCTCATGGTAAAAATTGTATTTTTCTGATTGTATTTGAGCTAGTGACAAATAAAGCAGTGATTTTATTAATCTAGTTATTCTTTGAAGCCAAATAGAAGGAAAATAATATAGAGAGTGTAAAATAAGAATAATTTAAATGGTTTATATCTGTGTTCTCTAAGTTACAGTAATGATTGTGTTGTTATCTAAGTGCATTTTTTGCACAGGATAGATTTCCAGAATGAACTTGGAAAACCTGGATAATCAAATAAAGCAGTGAGGATGTGCCAACATAAACTTCTGAAACTGAACTGGTGACTTAATGTGTATTTGAGAGGCTATCAGCCAATCCTTCAGACCTGAAGGATTAAGGAAAATTGGGAAAGGAAGTTATGTTGCAACATATTTGGGGAGAAAAGGCAAAACTATTATTTGGCAAAGAGATGTAACTTTTTATTGAAAGAATTATTTTATGAATGCTTTGTAAGGTAAATAAAGTATTGACAAGCCTTCATCTTAAAAATTGTGATGAATTGAGTCAGAATACAGCTAATGGGAGAGGACAAATAGGATGGAAACTGTCCAGACAACGAACTACTGTAAATGATTTATTTCTCATCTCTGCAGTGCTCAGAACATGGACAACCCTAATTACCTAACACTTGGTCATGATACTTTAAAACAAGTCAGTGGAATACTGTTATAGATTTCCCCAGGCACAATAGTCCTGTCCTGAACAACTATTTCAGCTAAATTAGAATATATTGTTTCAGTGTTGGCTTTTGTTGAAGTTTTTACTCCTGTGGAGAAGAAGTTTTTCACCATTTAATAATGCCAGAATTAGAAAGACCAGACAATATGTTATAGTGGGTTGGCCTTGTCTGGATTCCAGGTGCCCACCAGAGCTACTTTATCACTTGCCTTCTCAGCTGAATGGGGGAGAGAGAATATAACACTCACAAGGCAGGGAGAGATCACTCACCTGTTGCTGTCTTGGGCAAAACTGCCCCTACTTGGGGGAATCCGTTTAATTTGTCACCGACTAAATCAGAGTAAGATAATGAGAAACCCAAATTTTAAGAACACCTTTCCTTCACCCCTCCCTTCTTCTCAGGCTCGTCTTCACTCCCAGGTTCTCTTAACTCCTTCTGCCCAGAGGTGCAGGAGAATGGGAAAGGGCTGTGGCCAGCTCATCCCATGTTATCTCTGCCATTCATTCCTCCTCCAGGGGAGGACTGCTCGCACTCTTCCTCTGCTCCACTGTGGGTCCCGGTAGGGTCATAAGTCCTGCCAGCAAACCTGCTCCAGCATGGAGCTCATCTTTGCATGGGTTCACACTCCTGTCAGGAGCCTGCTCCTCAAGGTGACAGCCTCCTTCAGGCACATCCACCTGCTTTTCTGGCAGGTCCTCTGTGGGCTGCAGGTGGATCTCTGGTGCCTTGAGGACCTCCATGGGCGGCAGGGGACAGCTGCCTCACCATGGGCTGCAGGGGAATCTCACCTGTGGCACCTGGAGCACCTTGTCCCACTTTGTCTCCACTGACACTGGTGTCTGCAGGGCTGTTTGTCTCACATATTCTCTTTCCTCTCTTCAGCTGCAACTACTCTTGCACAATAGTTTTTGCCCCCCTTCTTAACTGTGTTATCCTGGAGGTGTTACCACCATTGTCTTGGCTAGTGTTGGGTCTGTCTTGGAGCTGGCTGGCATTGGTTACACATCCCAAACCATATTTTGTGTACTGAAATGCTAATTTTGCAGAAATTAGGAGCTAAAGCACAGAGCATAACCCATGCTGGCTTTCTTTCTTTTTTTTTTTTAATATATTTTTAAAATTGCTCTGATGAAAAATGTACGCCAACCAGGCAAGGTTTCTGTATGCTGCATTTCTAACACTGGGGCCTTTTTAGCAGAGTTCTCCATCTTGTCCTTCAGCAAAACTGAGTTTCACGATTAAAATATTCCTCTGGGTGATTACTGATCTGCAAGATATGCTCAGAACCAAGGAGAGCTCCCATCACTGAGCTCAGAACCTTACCAGGTGAGGATGTGTGTGCCTGTCTTTAGAGAGTGAGCAGGAGATGGAAAGCAGAAGAGCTGAGCTGTAAGCTCTTCTTTGCATCTCCCCTTCTGGTCAGGGGTCTTAACCACTGTATCAGGGATGCTAACCAGGTGTGTGTGTGTGTGTTGTGGTGTGTTTTGTGCTGTTGTGGAAACTGGGTAGGAAATAATGCAGAGTTCACAGGACCTGTAGAGTGAGCAGCTGTGTAAAGAGAAGGTGTGTGATTTATTAAATTTTGTGTGTTGTGTGTGGGCCCACTGATGAGACAACTCCTAAGTGGATCCTGTCCCTTACACAGCCCCAAATGGCTTTTTTTTCTGCTAAGCTTTTGATTATCAATACCCATTTAAACTAGACTGTTAAAAGCTTTCACTTGCAACTTTAATTCCTTGCTAACTGAACATTTGTAATCCTTCAGTGTACTAATTATTTATTCTTTTTTTGTATGCATAAAATCATGAGGCACATAAAACTGCTGGGACAGAATTAACTGAAGTTGATTATTAATGAGATCAAACATGCAGTTATTGGGTTTGAAACTACTACAGAATTCTTTATGTCTATTTCCTGGAGGTTATTTCAAATGAGTAAGTTGGAGCTATGTTCTGTTCCAAATAAAGTGTTAGGCATTTTGTTGGTCACTTTAGGGAGTCTAGATTTTAATTTGTTTTGCTTCATCACAATCCACCATCTGCCTCCTCAGGTGAGGGACACACGAGGGATCTGTGAACAGTTTCCATAAACAGTTGGCTTGCACCTGGGAGGGCTGAAGGAAACCTATTCACTGTGAGAAGTTTTTGCTTGCCAATGGACAAATAGGAGAGAAAAAGAGCTAATATTTTGTTACTGTTTTCCTTTCTCCCATCACTCTTACTATAAAGTTTTAGAGTCTCTTGTTCTTTGTGATTTTGTCTCAATTGCTAACATTAAGGAGGGCTTTGTTTTGAAGGTGCTGTGCAGGTTGTCAGTAATTTGTGTTGTTTATTGGTAGTCACTGGGACCAAGGAACAGGATGCTTCCTGCCATAGCATCTCCATTGATATGCATAATTTGATTAAAGTGTCATCAAAATTTTTCCTTCAGGACAGATATTATTAAAACACTTATAATCAGTTATAACAAAAGTATCAGCTCACAGAAACAAACTCCCCTGCTCAGCCCTGAGTTTTCTCTGGGTTTGGGAACAGAGATGTGAAGTCTTCAGAACAATATCCTCTTTTCAAATTGTGTGTTATTTGTTGAGGCTCCAGGTTTTTTTACCAGTAAGGCCTAGGAACAATAAATTGGCACAATTGTAATCTGTTGTTTTTATCTGTCCTTTCATCTATCTTTCTGTCTTGACATGGTTGGTCCTAATATGGTGTGCAATGTATTCTTGTCCAGAATATGTTAGATACTGCACAAAACCAGGAATGACACTCTTACCTGACAGAACTTATTCTTGAACTCGTGAGGATGTTGGATGTAATAACCTTTCATTATATCTCTAAATTATCCACCAGAGGAATTATGCTAGAGTGAATGTAGCTCCTGAGACGATTGGCATGGAGCAAGGCAATTCCTATCTCAAAACGTAGAGTTGTCATCAGATGTTTATATCTTGCAGTGGGAAAATAAAATTTCAGCAATGTACACTTGTCAATCTTTATTCTTTGAGTAAGCCTGGGTAAATTATTTACTATAAGACACTACAGTGCACAGCTTATGAGAAATATTAGAGACAGAAGAGAAAAAGAGTGGTAGTTAAATCTATATAGGTACTGCAGGCAGTCTTGATGAATTTGCCTTTAGTTGTGTTAACTTAGAAACTTTAGGTCCACACAATACCAGAAATGGCAAAGTTAAATAATACTGAGGGTTTTTTATAGGGAAAATTATTAGCTTGAGTAATGAGCAACCAATAAATGTAGAGGTTTTTTCTCTTTTTGGATCAAGGTAAGGTGACTTCATATCTAATCACTTTGTGAAAGGTAAAATAATAAGACATTTTGTGTTCCTCTGATCTTGAACCTATTTTTATGTAGAAATTTTTAGTTGTGAATGTCCAAATTAATTTATAAACAATAATGCTGAACTAGAGTATGTTAGAGAGTATTTCTAGTTTACTACTTAGTGTTCCTATTGAAGTTCCTTTGAAATAAGCTTTATTTTTGGTTTTATGTATCTACCTTTCTTGTCTTACAGTTGGTTTTGTTCTGCAATAATTTAATTAATCATCTTCATACATCCCATTCATTGTTGCAAGTGAATTTTCTACGTCCCATCTGTATTGCTTTAATTTACTGATTATAATTTGCTCATTATAATTTATGATTAAGTCAAGAAGAATTCTTTCATCTACTGTGATGAAAGTCTGGTCTTCTTGGAATAGGTTGCTTGAAATTTTATGCTTCCCCAGGTAGTATTTGTAAGTTAACATATCTTCTATTAAAAAAAAAAAATCCCAACCTGTACATTTTGCTTTGGCGTTATACAATACTTTAACACAGATGTTGGAAAGAGAGATAGAAAATTACCTTTATTTTGTATGAGTTAGGTTCTACCAGACTAATGTATTTCCAGTGATGAGGTGATTGACTTCTTTAGCAAGGTAAAGCAGTGGATGTACTCTGTATCAGTCTGAGCAAACGTTTTGGAGGGTGAGAAATTACCACAAGGACAGCAGTGGTACTGGAACATCATGAACAGGGAATGTACAGCAGCAGTTTTTGGGAATCAGTGATGTTCAGTGTTGCATGTAGGTAAAGCCTTATAAAACAAGGGCTTTGTTACCCTTGTAAAATCCTGGCTCAGGCCTGCTGCTTTGGCTCAGTAGAATAGGACTGTGGCAAAGTGACTCAGCTGAATTAGAGGTAGAAAACCAGGTTATATAATTGTTATGTGTTCACATCGTGGTTAAGTGGTGGTTGGTTGGATTATGTTTGTTATGCTTTAAAACCGTGTATCTGATAATGGGCTAACTGCTTTAAAAGGCCTGGTTTTTGCAATGAAGTGGCTCCCCTTTGCACTGCCTGGGGGCTCAGTGTCACTGCATCAGACAGCTCTCTAGCAACACCATTTCATATTCTAATGAAATACAATAGTGCTTTGTGCTCAAAGATTAGGATGAGAAATGACTGGAAGAATTTGGGAGTTCAGGATAATACAGAAGGCAAGAGGTGATCTTGTGGTCTGGAGTTACAGAAAAGTCAGTTAATACTGCAAAGCACAAAATTGTTCATTTGCAGATGAAAAGCAAGAATGGGGGCTATAAATGAAGAACTGGAGGAGCATGGGGATTACAGCAAGGCATCTTTCTTTATTATTGACGCAGGCTCTTTGACTTTTAATAGGCTGGGATTGAATGAAAAGCCTTACTCATTTCTCAGGTTGCTGGAAATTGCTGTAAAACATTAGCCTTTATCATGGAATCTTCTAAATTTTTTTTTTTTTTTCTCCATTGTGAGAGCATTAAATATCAAAACAGGCACCCAGAGAGGATTATGTAATCTCCATCCTTGGAGATACCAAAAACTTTACCAGACAAAGAGATGAACAACCTTTTCTAAGAGGACCTGCTTTGATCAGGAGGTAAGATTGAATGACCTCCAGGGGTATCAGCTAACCTGAATTATTTAATGGTCTGGCTGCTGTTTTGTTTCTTGGATTGCCAGCTGGAGCTCCTTGTTCTCTTCTGCAGTGGTGCTCTTCTTTATAGTCATGTGAGCTTTTTATTTGCATTCTAGGAGGATTGTTTGCCTTCCCTATATGATTCAGTATGACAGAGGTGATTCTGGCAGTGGTTAGTGTCCTGCTAAGGGTTAATCCTGTATTTTTTCAGCACAATTTCTTAATTCTTTTTCCACAAATCCCATTGTGCCTTTTCTTATTGCATGAACTGAATTAACATCTCAAAATTGTTCCTTACAGATTTTCTGTATTTTTACCTTCTTTTTGTTGTCCCTCCTTAACAACATTTCTCCTGTTTCATATTTTGTGGAGTTTATCACTGCTTAAGTCCTGAGGTTAGTCTGATCTTGAATTAGTTGAAAATAATAATAAAACATTCTCAGAAGAAACTTGGAGAAAAAGCTGTTTCAAGTGTCAACTGTTTTATTGGAACATGTTGATTACAGTTTTAAAACAGAGTTGTAGAAAGATTTTTTTGTTATGCCTATTATACACCTCAGCATGAGGCTTTTAGTTGGTTTACTTTAGTCTTGGTATCTTTTTACTTTATTTTACTCTTTGAATTTCACAAATTACAGCAGTCATGCAGAAGCAGGAAGTGACAATAGCAGGGAATGGCAGCTGACTGTAGAGCCTCCTAAAGATACATTCCCCTACAGAGATCATTAGAATTAAATCTTAATAACAAATAATTTCTTTCTGAAGGCAGAAGATAATTGAATGATCAAAAAATGCCCTTTCCTCATACTGAGAATGGAAAAACACTTTTTTCAAATTTTTGAATTTGAAAATACATCTTTTGGTTTCTCATGGGGATGTAAATACCATTTTGGTTAACAGTTTAACTTTTATCACTCCCAGGCAGTAGTCCAACTGAAATTTTACTAGATTTTCCATCTTAATGCTGTTGAAGGGAAACAGTTCCTTAGGAAAACTGTAATAAAAGTAGATAGAATTGCTTAGAGATAGATGCAATACTATTTCTATCAGGCAAGAAAAGTGCCAAGTATTTAATGCCATTTTGAAAGGCATCGATAAGTTTTCATCTGGGATATTGCATGTAACTGACCATCAGTAATCAAGAAGGTTGAACTTGTGCTTAGTAAGAGAAGGTTCTGGAAGTAAAAAGTTGTTTTAGTAAGAAAGATACTAAAGGCACTTGGCTGTGCAGGGTGAAAGCTAAAAAAGGGAAATTATTGTCATCCATGAAAATAGCACAGGGGAACGAAATTACAGGGTGGGATCTTGGTTACTGAGCATAAAAGCTAGAGCAGGTAAAAGGATATCAAAAGAAGCATTTTTCTGCCTAGGAAAACAGCAAGATAAAAATATTTTAGTATGACAAGTAGTGGTTAAAACTGTGGCTTGTCCTATTATATTTTCCTAATCTGGATGCCAAGGTTACAGATTCAATCCCTGTAGAGGCCATTCACTTAAAGAGTTGGACTTTATGGTCCTTGTGGGTCCCTAGCAGCTTAGAATATTCTGTGATTTTATGATAATTTAAGAATAAAGGTATATATAACATTGCCCAAAGTAGCAATCAGAGAGACTTGATCACCCAGGAAACCTTCTCCATTTGAATTTTTAATACCTACTTCGAGTCTTACACACTGTCCACAGGTTCCATTTTTAAAGTGATATATCTGGTTTTGTATTTGCTACAGCTAAAGAAAAGTTGCAGAAAACTTCCAAAGAGTTGTCATTAGAAATAGTAATTAGAAGTCTTAATTGTTACTGCTGTACTTCTTGTAATAAGGAAGCTGCCAAGTTATCTGTAAATCCCCTTAAAAAACCAAACCAAACCAAAAAAAAGCCATACACAAAAAACTGTCACCCAAAACAGTAAGCCAAATTAGACTTGCATGAGGCATCTTATATAAAGAATTGAATTGACAATTTAGGTAGCAGTTCTCAAAAGTATGTCCCTGGATAATGTTTATTGTCAGCAGAGTTTTCCAGAGGCCCGTTCTGCTTCTTTCTAATGTAGTAATTCCTAGGAATTTGCCAAAAATTAGTCGTACTTTGTCACTACTGCTTGAGTAACAAGAAGTGCCACTAATAAGAGCTTTCAGTCCAGCTGGATAAATCAGATATGGTGGAGAAACAGAACAGAATGCACAGATCTGTCCTGGAAATTTAGTAACAGTATTATGTTTTCTACCAAACAAATAATTTGTAAGAAATTTATTGAGAGGAAGACTAACTAGATGGAGCAAAAAAGCAAGAGAGGTCATCTAGGGAGATCATCTCTATTCTATCATACATAGAAGAGGGAGGCAAGGGGAGAAGGAGCCATGACAGTGGTAGAGTTCAAATCAGGACACATCTAGAGCAAAAGATGGTGGAGAAAAAAAAGATGGTACATGGTTGGAGCAAGTGTTTTCGATGCAGAGAATGCCCAGGAAAAAAAAATACAATAGTAGGCCTATTGTTTTTAGAAAACCCAATGATCTTCACTAAAGGACGCTGCTGACTCCATTCTGGCTTCGTCCCAGCATTCCTTTTCTCAAGAGCAAGAAGAAAGAAAATCTCACAAGAATGAACAGTTCATTCAAAGGGATGCATTTTGAGCACTTACCAACGAAGTTTAAATTTCATTGTATAAAAATCATCACAATGAAAGATAGCCAGGAAAGAAATTGTCTTTGTTCCCTCTCACAAAGTGCTCCACAAGGAGCTGGGATGAATAAGCATGTGGGAACAAAAATAAGGGAATATGGAAGCTAAAGAATGAAGCAGTCGTTAAGAAGCTGGTTAAGCTGCTTAAAGCTTGACAGAGCAGATATGAGCTCCTGAAGTGCTGTTGTGACCCCAAATAAATTTCAGTCATATGCAAACATTGATATGACATCCTTCATCGGCAATGAGGTTTTTTTTAATAAGATCAAAATGCAAGCTGTTTTCCCTCTGTTGTTTTTAAACACTATTGTGAAATCACAGTCTGAAAGGAAGTTATTCTGGCACGTGATAAGGTGCTGAAGAGTTTTGTGGCACGTTTTAGAGGAAGACAGGGGCATATCACAGACAAATTTTAGAGCTTCTTGTCATGATTCGTCATAGCCTAACAATAGCCTAATGGAAGTGTCTACAGAAAGCCCAAATATATACGAGGAACAGATGGCAGTTTCTGTTCTTAGTCTGTGTCCATTAAATAGATTTCACACATATACCCGAGCCTTATATCTCTTGTGCATAAAGAGAGCCATGAGCAGAACACTGCAGTATTTGACCTCTGTATTGTGCCTTCTTGTGTGTGAAATTCAGCTACAGCATGCTCTGAAATGAATGATGATTAGTGTCTAGAGATACTGTTGCTTCCTTTGACATAAAAGTGCCTGGATGTTTCATTTGAAAAAAAATAATTCAAATTCAAATAATTCAAACAAGAGATTGTGAAATAAGATTTACTTGAAGCTTAAGAATTTTTTTTCTGATGAAAATATAGGCATTATTCTATTTTAAAAGGGCGCAAATCAAAGCTCAGACAGCAACCAAAGAATTGCAAGAATCTGGAAATGTGGCGTATGATTCCTTTTCTATTGACTATGAATTTTGAAAGGTCAACTCCCATCAGGACATGGGGAAAGTGAGATGACTGTGCCAGTTTAGTTCAAATAATGTCTTTTTGACATTTCTTGTGGCCTTATCAAACATTCCATTTTTGCATTATGATGTTTAGTAAATGTACTTATCTTTGTGCTGAACTTTTAGGTAAAGTATGAAAGGTATGCTATGTTTCAGCTCTGATTACTGATTACACTGCACAGTGGGGCTTCAAGAACAGCCAACAGAAGCTGGATTTAGATAGTGATGATCAAGTGCTCATCAGTTCCTGTAAGGTTTCACCTGAAGTTACATGATTAGATACGACACCTGAATGTTTCCTAAAATGGAACTCCATTCTGTGTCTTGGAAATTCAAGTGTAGTTGTCAGTGTTGCAGCACTAGTTGTCACTCTAATGAGTAATTCTTCCCTCGTGGGATAAGGCACTGATTCTCATAGATGAAGATGGCAAAGCTGGGACAATAAAGCATAGCGTTGGAATAGTGTAGTGATTTTCCAGTCAAACCAGCCTTAACTACATCTTTGGTTAATCTGTTGTTAATTTCAGGTATTGAGTTCTTTTATTCTCCATAAATTTGTATACAGAATTGAAATTAAGAGCAACACAACACATCTATTATATAGGTTATAGCTTTATTATATTTTGACATTTATTAAATGTAGCTATGCTTGTTTCTGGTTTGATGGCTTCACTGCTCAGCTTTATGATGTAATTTTCCTTAGCTGGTGTCAAAAGAATTCCATCCAAGTCATAAACAATGCAATATTTATAATTATTCTATAAAGTATTTATGTGTTCTGGCATACTAGGTCTTTATCTGTTTAATCTGTATGTATATAAATGGTTACAGAAGATGTGAAAAAGAGGCTAAACTGTTCTGAGATTTGTGTATTCAGGACCTGTGAAAAATCTTCTTTTACTGAATTGGTGAGAAATGCCAACACTAAACTCTACATCCTGTCTCTTCAGTGAGTTAAAAGTCAATTCAGTAAAGATTTCTTTGGTTTTCTGCATTCTTATGATGATAATTCTATCAGTTACAGAGAGATTTCAGCATCTCAGCTATTGATACTTACTAGCGATTACTAGTTCTCAGAATTATTTTGCTTGTATAGGTAGACTTTTACAATCAGACAAGTTAATTTGCTTTTAAAATAATTTTAAAATATCTAATTTATTTAGGTATTCTCGAACAAGGATTCTAATGCTATGATTCAGACCTAACAGAACTAGAAACCTGAAGCAAAACTGCACAGTATTATATTTCAAAGGATCTTTATCTGTATTTTGTCTGTCCCTTTCAATTAGATTATAATTTTTTTTTCTTCTTCTATGAGGGTTTTTTTGTTGAGTCCTAATGATGCTAAATAGTCTTATACAATAGAAACAATGATTTTAATTCAACATCCTTGTTTCAACATTTAAAGAAAAAAGGGCAGTTGGTAAGGATTATTTTGGTATGCACCTAATATGTAATAGTGTAGGAAAAAGATCAGTATTAAGTGGACTGTTCCGAATAATTCACAAAAAATCCTAAGTCTGCACAGACCATATGAAAAGTCCTACTTAAGGCTCTGTGATCATTGTACTTTATTTATATGTCTTTTTGAACTGAAGCAAGTATCAGTTATGTCAGTAAAATAAATGAAGATCCTTAATGTTTGCTATTCATTCTTTCATGTCCTCCTTTTTCATTTGATACGACTGCTATCTTGGTTCCAGTATTAAAATGATCTTGGCAGGCTAGATTGAATTTCCAGCTAAGGCTCAGATTTGCTTTGACACCAGGGAAATACTGTCCCCAGTAGGGTGAAGTGACATTGTGAAACATCTGGTCAATTCTTTCCCTCTTTTGCATGCAGTTTTGCCTTTGGGAACTGAAAGCTGCATCTGAAATGCAACTGTGAAAACTTCATTTTATCACATAAAATGTGTTTAATTAGAAATCAGTCACAGGTTTAAACCTTGGATGACTGGTGAATTTGTATAGGGGATCCTTCTTTTGAAACTTTTGTGCTTATGGTGTCTTACAGCACAGATATTGTTATGCATCACAGTAGGACTTTATTATTGGTACATTCTTCTGAAGATGATGGTGTCAGAGGGCGGGTATCATGCTTTTTGTACCTAAGAAGCCATGGGACAATCCAAAGAGAAGAAGTATTCTGGGAATGCTTCTACTTATTTGTTCTATAGACCTAGAGAATTGAGTCTAATCTTTAACTGGTAAAAACCAATATTGTTCCACTGACATAAGTGCTGACTGAAAATCTTATTTTCTGTATTGTACCAGCCAAGAATGTGGGCCATAAAATCTGCCAAGATTAATGGAGGTGTGTGTGTATGCATGCTGTATTTGTCTTCTAGACATTGTGATGAGCGGGCACAAAAACAATTATGTGGGCACAGCAATAACAAAATGATCTTGAAGTTGCTTACAAAAAATATGAAAAGGCCTAAGTGGTGGGGAATTAAAATATGTTTTGAAATACAGTTATCATACTTCAATTGCTTCTGTGGACCAGTAAGAAAAAAATGAAAAGAAGCTAAGTGCAAAGAAGAGGCAGCCATAGAAGGGGAAAGATGTAAGTTCTAATTACTGGTGTGCTTAAGGCTGGACTTCAGTGAATACTTGAAGTAGGCAGGGCTTTTTATTCCCACTCCTGTGCCACAGCCACCTTCTGCAGCTGCATGTTTAAAAGGATCAAGCCATTTACTTGGCTGAAGAGGTCTGTGTCTTCTGTGTCCAGTCACAGATGGTGTTCAGAATTTCAGCCTCTGTTTAGGAGATCTGTCAAAATGTTTGCAGTAGGTGCAGGACAACTTAACCAGCTCTAGCTTCATGTTACTGAGCAAAACATCTGTGTCTCTTGGGTTTGTGATGTGAAGTGCTGGGACCCTTTCTTATGTCAGGGTGCCATGCTGGCCCACGAGAGCAGTGTGAGGGAGGAGTTGCTGACTGATTCCTGTGATGGAGAGCAGAAACCCAGGACTGGTGTGTCCTCTTTGGCTTAAGTCAGCACAGCCTTTCATTTTAAACATCACTGCAGTCTGTTTTACCACATACTTGGAAATGTTCAAATTAAACTCTGTACCTTGCACATCTGCAGAAAAATATATTTAATATCCTAAACCTGAATTGTAGCATTCACCACAGATCTGATTCAAAGAATAATCTTGAACCAAGCATTCATCATTCCAAGACTTTGTCTCTGGATATCAGGGTTTCATGACTAAAATCCAAAAAGCAGACAATGAAATGCCATCAAAGAGCTTTCATGGCATGCATGTACTCGGGCACTTGCACACATACAAACATGCACAAACACACACACACATGTATCTCACCACTTGAGACTGTCAGTGTTAAAGGACTGTTGCAGAACTTGTGATATGTTTTCAGATGCTTAATTGTCTAAGTGCTTTTGAGTACTGAACTGGAGCTCAAAGTCCTTTGTGAATTCAACCTTAGCTGCTTTGCATTTCACTTTTAATTCTGGTGTTCTTGTCTTGAATTTCCTATAATGAGTCAAATGTATTTTATTTAAAATTGAAATTCACAGCATAAGTACGTGATAGCACATTTTGTAACTTCTTATACTGGAAGAATAGATGTAATTAATGATAAAGTAAATATTGCATGCAATGCACAGTTTGATTTTTCTTTACTGGATATGCCATATAATCAAGATATCTTTATGCTCCAGTTCAGATCTCAAAGCAGACTTATTGCACTTGATCTTTCAAGCCATTACTGACGTCTTTAAGTACAATAACCAAATATAGTTGTGCTATACTTTCTCTTTTTTTTTAGTATATTTTATCTGTGATCCTAGAAAACAGAGTTTGTTTTGCATGTTTTTGAAATTATAAAATTATAACTGTACCCTGTCTAGAAGGACATTTCTTAATCCTTTTATCCAAGAGCTGGATCTGTGGTTCAATTGAGAAGCTGAAGAGAAGGTGTCATCCTAGGCCAGGATGACAGCGAGTGTTTAGATCTGAGGGGGGAGAAGGGATGTGATGAAGAAGGATCTGGAAGGTTTGAAAATGACATGGTGAAAGTCTTAACTGGAAGCACTGGTCTCAGAAAGCTGGTAGGTTTTGAACAAACATTAAGACTCTGGTGTTATAACAGAAGCAGAACGGGAACTCTGTGAGTAGATGTGGTCCTTCAGGTCAGGGGATGGTGATTCCAGGGCTTTGGGGTTAAGAAAGAAAGAAAAAGGGGTCACAAGAGGGTATCTTTAAATAGGAGCCTAGTGTAGGGGCAGGACTCATGTACCTTTCTCAATTATCTTCTTTTTTTTATCTCTCCCTTGTCTGAAATAGAGCAATGCTATGTCAAAGCCTTTGTTCGTCTTTTGTTTCTTTATTGTCTCATACAAATCATTGCAGTGTTTTCTTACTAAGTTTCTTCCCTTCAATGATGAGTAAATTTAGATGATGTAGAGATGCTCAAGTGCATACGACCTGGGTTTTCTTTACTGGATGACTGTGGATTGAGACACATTGGAATGAATAATGTTCCATAGTTTATTGGTTTAATATGGTGTGAATCATCAAAAAAATATTTGTACTAGTATAATTGTCAGAGCTAAATTTTGCAACAGAGCTGTAAATTTCTGCCAATCACCCCAAATTTTTTCAAGAGACAAACATATAACATCTGCCTATTTTCACTGTCCTAGCCCTCTCTACTTTAATTAACCCATGTGCTAAATTAAGAACGACGATTTCCTTCTGAAGAACAAATTGGTGCGATATCAGAAACAAACCTTCTTGCTTTCTGACCAAAGAACTGTCAAAGGTGAACAAGAATCCTTAACCACATACTGAATTCACTTGGAATTTCTAAATCCAAGTCATAGCTGAGCTTGTGTGAATCTTATTATTGAGGTCGTGGTCTATTCTGCGGTAGGCATTCAATACCATTCTATTGCCCCATGTCTGTAAGATAAGAGTAGCTTGGATCTCACTCTGACCCTTGCCTCTGCCTAACTTCACAGAAATTGTGTAACATCACTTTCTCAGTCTGTGTGAGGTAATTTTGAGGATATTCAGCTGTAAAACTGAAGAGACAAGCCTATGTTGGCATTATCAGATGAAACAGAGCACCAGGAAATCAGAGAGGGGAAGAACATCTTCATTCTACAGGTGTAGGGTTATCTGCTAATGATTTTGAGGATAGAAAAATCCATTTTAATCACCATGTTACATTTGTGTTCCACTTTGTTAATGTGTCATTTTTGCAGAATAAATTATGTCACTATGTCCAGCTTTCCTCAAGGTTAGTGAATGACCTTCTCTCCTGGAAGTTTTTGTAATACCATATTTGAAGAACCTCTTTGTGGTTCATATAGGAACAAAAATGAAAGCTAAATTTAGCTTTTATTGATGGAATTGAGGCTTGCAAACTCAAATTTTTGCACAGAAGTTTTAACAAAACTTGACTAAGCACTGAAACTTTGCTATTGTGCCAAACAAAAAGGGAATATTATAAAGTCAAAATCAGTATAAAAACTTGGTGCTTGGCTTTTTATATTCTGAGCTTGGTGTTGAGTTTTAACACTGGAAGTTTATGGCAGAGTCAATTCATTATTAAAGAGAAATCTACACTTTGAAAACAATATTTTAACTAATGCCCTAGCTCGGTGAAATGTCTTTTCTTTTTTTCCTTTTCTTTCTTTTATTTTTGCTAAAGAACACTGAGTAGAATCATAGGATATGATGGGTTGGAAGGGCCCCATCACAATCAGTAAGTGCAGCTCCTGGCCCTGCACAGGACATCCCAAGAACCACATCATGTGCCTGAGAACATTGTCCAAACCCTTCTTGGACTCAGGCTTAGTGCTGTGACCACTTTTCTGTACTTTTATTTGGTAAAACAGAAGAGTAAGAAAAATATTACCAGATAGTGTCAGTTCTGAAGAACAGTTTTGTTAACTGGAATGCTTTGGCTTGTACTGGACAACCAAACCCAAATTATACAATTTGGCATGAGCTGTGCAGTCATTTATGTTATTTAGTCACGTGTGTTATTTAGTGCTGGTGCCATAGCCTAGTGAGTGTTATGAAGGTTTAGAAGCTGGGAGATATTCTCCCAGTGAAGAGCAAGTTCATTCCAATAGTCAGGACAAACTTCCTTGCCAAGGGGCACCTTGTCCTTGACAAGGGCCCTATTAGAAGTTGAATTCCTTATTGCCAGGAAAATTTTCCTGGCTACATCCTTTGGAAAAGTAAAAGGTTTTAACCCATGACAAATGGGGAAGAGTCCAACTTTTGTGCGTATCTTGATGGTATTGGTAACAAAATGTACATGAACAGCAGTGACCCACAGCTCTTCCTGCATTATAGCTTAATGCACACCTAAATAATGTGAAGTCAGAAATAAATATGTATGTGTTAGACTGGGTCAGGCCCGTCATCGCAAATATGATGAGTTTTGGGTTTGGAGATATTGGGGACATGCAAAAACCTGGCTGGAGAGTGTCCTGGTTAATCTGCTGTCATTGACCCTCCTTTGACAAGGAGGATTGAGCTACATGACCTCCAGATCATCTCAGCCCTTCTGTGGCAGGGTTAGGTTTTTGGCGACTCTCAACTTACCAGAGAAAGAGACAGGAGAAGTGGAAGTTAAGCTGATGCTTTCCAGTGAGATACAAGTTCAGTACAGCCCATAGGAAACACTACTAAAAGCCACTGGAAATGACTGTGACAGATTCAGTTATTTTGTGGGCTCCTGTGTAATTCATTTTCACGGGTTCCACTAGAAAACACCGTGTATGTCAGGCAGCATTTTGATGTTGGGGAATTTTGATTGCTGCTTGTTCAAGGGAGTGATGTGCACTTTTAAATTCTAGCTAGATCAGAACTGCATTTGACATGATTTTATTTTTTAATATTTATTTGATATTAAGAATGGCTTTGAAGCATATTCAGATTAACTCTTTCCTGTATCTAGACATGATTGAGTTGGGGATGGAAGATTTCAGAAAGAGGTGCATTCGTTTCTGATCTTTGCAGCTGGATTATGAGGGGGGTTTCATCACCTTGTCGAGATCACTTTATCTTCTCAGCTTCAGCTTCTTGCTCTTTGAAGGTGGCCATCCTACAACTCCCCATAAAAAAGCTCTGGAAACATAGGCTAGCTAAGAGCTGCAATATGATTAGTAACACTAACTATTTAAAAAGAACAAGCCAGGCTTTCAAGGGATCTAACCAAACTTTTATAAAGTTCTGTAACAGGATTATTGGCGGAAGTAAGCCTAAACCCCTGAGTGTTAGAGTAGAATAGTTTCTTTTTAAATGTTTTAAAAAGGGCATTCAATTTTTAGAGCATTAGTTATTTCAGAAAGTTTTTAAACAAGGTAGGTAGAATGTTCTTGAATATACTTTAAAGGCGTTTTAAAATCTACTTGTGTTTTTAATATTTTACGGCTTATTTACTGATTTCCAACTCCATTACTGTAATGTAGCTAAGTTTAATGGTAATAAATAGAATAGTGTGTTCAAAGTAAGTTGTGGAGAGTGTCATTGGTAATTGCATCTTAGTGATACCTATGTTATTTGACAGATGTGAGGGAATAAGAGAACATACAGGAGGAGCCGTGCCTGTTCTGTGGTGAGATTATTTGCCAGGCCAGGCAATTGATAGTGTGATAATGACTGCAGGTTTGCTTTATCACAATTTTTACTGGGTTTTCTTAGCATTGTTTAAATGTACCAATCTTCAGTCTTTTAATGGGTTCACAAACATGCTTGATATTCTGAAATAGCTGTAAAAGTTTCCCTGTGAACTCTCTAGGATGAAATGAATTAATAGAAAATACTGCACTAATCTGTTTTTCTAAGAGTCAAAACATATATAATTCTCTTTTACCCTGGAATTTTGTAATAATGATTTACTTAAAGTTTACAAATTATATTCATATTACTGGAGTTGATAATTAACACTATTGACAAGGACAAAAACAGTGTGGAAATGCTTGATGTACTTGTATGTAATAGAGGAGTGTTCTCTGAGTTCCTATTACATCTTTCCTACATCTGGTTTGTATCATTCACAGTAGAAGTGGCAGATGTTGGGAGCATTTATATGAAAATTTATTCTCTTTACCTGAATACAGAATTGAGGAACTTGTTTAACTTCATTTCATTTCAAAATTCCTCTGCTGAGTGTAGAAAGAAGCTTTACCTGCTGCAATTTGAGGAAATCTAGCAGTGATCTTGGACTCAGGATAAAACACATCATTTCCCTGAAGCAGAGGAGCATGTTCTAAGCTAACAGCTTGCTACAATACTTGTTCAACTTCCTGGATGTGATTGTATCTGTATGAATTTATGTACTCTAATTTGAAAATGTTTTGAATACTGTAGACAGTAGGATTGAAGAGCTTCCCAAAAAGAGCAAGAAACTAAAAGGTCATAATTCTTTTTTTAACCACTGGGTCCCAGTTAGAGCCTTACATAGGTAAACAAAAGCAGAAAAATTGAGTGGCTTAGAGCAGTTGGAAAGGGAGAATTTGTATGCAGAGATGCAGCAATGCAATAAAATGTCAGCTGTAAAGGCAGACCTAAGAGAATGCCAGGGAGTGTACATCTTGCCACATTCCTTAGAGAAAAGAAAATATATTCAGAGATAAGAGTGGCAAAGCAAGAGGAGATTGTTTCTTTCTTCCCATGCTCACCTTAAGGACTGATTCCCACTTACCATGTTGTGAGAAATAACCTTTTCCCTGTGTAACCTAATTTTGCAGAGCTTTGAAAGCTTGATTGGCTTTGCTGCATTAGCAGTAGGTCACTTCTGCACTTCATTGTTCTGGGAAGTGTGGAGCGTGTCATTCAGATGCTTCAGAGAGAGTTGCAGGGTGGCAAACTGCTGAGAGCCTCTGGGAGCAGATGTTGAACCCCAGGCCCAAAGTCTGAAGTTCTTTACACTTTGGAACCTTCTAATAAAGAAAAGTACTTTTGTTAAGTGGTTATTTTTTCCTTATCTATTCTCAGGGTTGCTCTCGTGGAAAATATTCCTGAAGGGATCAACTATTCAGACAGTGCACCATCCCATTTGTCTCTTTTCCAAGGCTGGATGAATTTGCTTAATATGGCTGAAAAGTCTGTTGACATAGTATCTTCCCAGTGGGACCTCAATCACAGTCATCCATCAGCATGCCAGGTATGTTCTAGCCTAACAGAAGAGTGAGACCTTAACAGTCTGTTCTTGTTGTCAAACTATTAATTTTACAGAATTTAAATCATTCCCTGTAGCAGAACTATTAGTTTGGGTAGTCTAAAAAATCATTTTCTTATGGGGATTTTCCTGCAAATACAAAATTTCTGTGAGTAGTGGTGTGCTTGGACTAGGTAACATTCAACATATAGCACTTCCATCTTAGAAAAGAAAGTCATTGTGTAATCTTAAGAAAGCTGTCAAATTTTATCTATATTAGCACACCCACCTATTTGGGAATATTCATAAATCTGTACAAGTATTTTCTGTTTGGGGCTGCTGATGATATAAAAAGGCAAGCATGTGGATTAGTTCTCCAGCCAAATAAATGGGTAGAATTACACTTACAAAGAAGAATATCATATCAGATGATTCATAGCTTTTCAAAATTGATCTTAGGAGGGAGCAGTGTTCAAGATTTCTGCAATTAAAAACAGCATGAAAAATCATAAATCATAATGAATAAGGCAGACATGCATTACAATGATGCTGTGCCAACAAACACTTCATTCTTGAGAGCAATCCTCTTAGAATCATGGTCAGGAAAGGTTTACATTTAGCATCACTTGTGAAACTAAGGTATCAAAGAAGGGATAAGCTGAGAGTATCTCCTCTTTTCCACTAAAATAGATTGTTTGCTGAAAGGAGCCACTCAGCTGGCATGGAATGGGGCTAAAATGACAGCCAGGTAACTGTAAGGAAACAATTCTGTTATACCATGTCATAAACTCTTGGCTTTCCTTTCTAGTTCTGTTGATGTGCAGTAAAAAATGCCTTTTGCTAGATGATAGGCAAATCTTGGAATTCTAACCAACTATATACTGCTTCTTTTGAAATAGACTCTAGCCTAGCAGAGCAGCATACATTAACTTTTCTTCAGAATGTTTGCTGCCTGTCCTTTTAAAATACTGAAAATACGAGGTGAGCAGATGAATAGAAAATGTAGCACAAACCCTTCATTTTAGAATGCTTATAAATATTGGAATATGGTTTGTGAATACATTTATGGAATATCAAAATATTGACTTTTTTCACAATGTAATTTTGCAGCTAAGCTTTATTTAAATTTATTGGCTAAGTAGCTTCAAACCCATGTACTGTCATTCAAGCAGATTAATTCAAGGAGATAGTGCCTTAGATGTTTCTAGGATGTGCATGAATTGATATGTGCATGAATCTTTCAAAAATATTTTGTCTGAAAAAAATTCAGCCAGTCATTTTCTTCAAAACTGGCAGAGCCTAAAAAATCCCAAACAGAGGACCAAAACCAGCAAAATTGAAATTGGGATTCCAGTAGTTAAGCATAAAATCCATTTCCTTTTCCACATTCGCATTGCAAAGTGAAAGCTGTAAGATACCATTCAGCAGGGAAAGGAAGAAGAGACATCTAAGAAGTGGATTTGGTCTTTTGTCCTCAAACGCACAGTTAAAGCCAGAAAAATGAAACATTTTTCATAATATTCTATTCTAGCTATCTTTTTCTGCCTGCTAGTAGTCTTACAAAAATGAGTAATTACTTCTGCTTAAAGGCAATTAATATTCCAGTCATTTTCTCATTTGTACAGCAGTGTGGGCTGAACAGCTGATAGAACTTTCTGTCAAGCTTATCTGTTCATGCTAAAACACTATATTGTTATTGGCCAGTCTGATGGCTAAAAAATTACCAAGAGGCAGTGTTTCTTAGCAAATTGCTGCCCCAGAGAATGTACACAAAGCTCACTCTGAGAAAGGGAGGGGAGAAAACTTGTATCGTTACATCCGCTTTCTCCACTCAGCAAAGTGGAAATGAAATTTCAGAGAAGCTTCAATAACTATAATCTAGTAATTCTTTGAAGACTAAGTCCAATGTCCTCAAGTCTTTACAATTTGTGTTTGGAGAAATTTGCCCAGCATAGCAGAAGCATTATGAAAGGTAAGGGAGTGAGATGCAAAACTCCAAGATAGTAGAGTGCTTAGTAAATGAGTTCTACTTGTTCCCTGAATGAGTCTTGTTTTTCAGAAACTTATATTTAAAAGGACATAACCATTTTCCATGCAGCCCCACATCCTGCTATATAATTAGCAATTTCCATTTTAGGAATATTCAAGTCATATTGGAAGGCAAGGTTCTCCTCAAGAGCACTTGAACAGACATGGGTTTTTGAAGGAGAAAAGCAGAGCTGGCTAGATTTCTTTTTCTCAATTAGTTTCAATGTTTAACTACATCCTCCCTATATGTCTATGTAGTCTCTTACGTAGATGTATGTGTACATGTACACACACGTGGGCAACATACATATTGAAGAAAAATGCAACAGGAAATTCTGCAACTTTGTATACACACATACATATATATGCCCAATATATACGTTGTCTGTATGAATAAATATTGTCTATCTTGTCCAAGTTGGACATACATAGATGTGTATACATTTGCATATATAAAATTGAACTTCCTGTTGTGTTTTTCTTTATTTCGTTTGTGGGTACGTTACCTGGTGTCCTTGACTCTTGCTTGTCCGTATTTTGTTGTTATAAATCTAAATAAACATTCATTGCTGACTGAGCTGTCCAGGTCGCAACAGCCGCACTCAGTCATCTGAGATGATGAGTTTTGCTAAATTGGATTCTCTAAAGGCAGACAGATGATGAGACTGTGTTTCTGTGCTTCAGCAGATAAAGCAGTCAAGTAAACAAATATCTGCTTGGCAAAATAGTGACTTCTCTCTACGCTGCTTTTCTCATTCAGAAGAAACCCACGTATTTTGGCGAGTTTCTATTGTCATATATGTGTTTTCAAGATAGCAGGGTAGTTGTCATGTAGCAGCATTCAGGTTTCTGTGGAATGTGAGTATGTGACTCTTCCTATGGTAATCTATGTTTAGAGATATTAGAGGAAAATGGAAACATTTTTTTGAAGATTTTTTTGATTCATTTCAATGAAAAGAGAGAGGTGAATACAAGATCATGCCAGTTCACAATTTCACAGTTCATTTCCTCTGGCTTATCTTATGTTTTGAAACTTTAATTTAGAATGACCTTTTAGATTTCCAGCAAGTCCTTCACAAACTTCAGTTTGTTTTTCACAAATCAGAATCAATGCCATCATGGCTTAGTGGTATTGCCATGTGTATGACACAGTAGTCCTTGGATGGGTATTTGGATAAACATGAGATGATCAAGGGTATATCTGCATCTGATTTTTACAAGAATCATGTAAAAAAATAGATACTTCTGATTTTATAAAAAAATAGATACTTCTGATTTTATTCTCTGGTTCAATGTGCATCTCCCATATGGCTTGATGGGAGAAGTCCCCCATCCAGCTGTACTCTGTGTCATGTAAGGCAGCTGTCCAGCTTTGTAATGAATCTCTGATGAGAAGTCACGAGTCACTCACACATGCATTGCCCAAGGTGCTTAAGTGATTTGCTTGGTAGAACAAATGTTAGTGCAAGAGCTTAAGTTCCCTTCCTTGAAAATTATTAAAAATTGCGAATGAATACAAAGAAGAGGATATCTCCAAGCCTAGCAGCTCCCTGTGGAAATTGGATGGGATCAGCTATAGAGATCTATAAGCTCACCTTTACATAAATATCTCTCCTCTTCAGGTGGTGGCGTTTCCCTGGTACTGACTGAGGTATAGAAAATAAATTCAATGAAAGGACAGTTTTTAAAGTGAAAGCATGTTCCCTTCCTTTGCATTAACTTTTTGGTTAGAAGAAATGAGAAAAGCATTTAAGCTTCTTTGTTCTGTATTAAATAGCAGCTGTAAAAGTTAGGATTTCTTGATTTGTTTTCTCTGTTGTTTTCTGCCAGCATGCTATGGTTTTTAGTGATATAGAAATATAGTGAGATAGTGATATATAGTGAATACCTTGAATATAGTGATATTTTAGAAATATACCCAGAGGCTTGATTGTGGAAAAACTTGGAAAAAATAGTAGAAATTATATAAAATACAGAAGAAAAGTCTATGAAATAACCAGTTTTTTTTCTGTGGGATTAAAAAGATAAGTGTTTTCTTAACTGTAGGAATCTATGTTACTGAAGGGCACAATAATGCAATTTGAGAGTCCTTCAGTAAATACAGCATTTTCATGTTTGTATCTCTCCATTTTATTTCTAATGAGGAACTTATGCCAATAGAGACAAGAGAAGACAAGGGAAATCAGCCAGGTTACAATCAGCCTGTCTAGAGTCTGCCAGTAAATTGCTTGGGGGGAAATTTCAGAACCTTTTGGTGATGACAGTTTTGGGTTTTTTTTTTAATTCACCAATGTTCTGTGGCAGGTACAGTTAGGACTGATGTTTGAGATTTATGATGGTTTAAAGCTACCATGCAAAAATAAATTTTTTCATGTGATAAATACATATTACATTCTATTTTGTCACTTTTGGTCAGTGTTTTTCAAACAGCCCAGCGAACAGTGTAAGAGAATATTTTATCAGGACAAGCAGATTTCTGGTGGTATTGTTTGTTAAAAAGCAGATACTGCTATAAGGTAGCCGCAGTTTCATAGCACTTGGCTGCTCCTATTTCTCAGTCCTCACAATCTGGGTATATAGAAATGTTTCTGATCACTGTCACGCAGTCGTGCAGCAGCCTGGTATTGTCTCACAAAGGGAATGTGGTCTGAATGACAGCAGAAGGGTTTGTATTCAACAGAAGCATTTCAAATGTTCTGACAGCAGTAACAAAACATTTCAGACCTTCCATCCCATCTTTTTTCCTTTTCATAGAACAAACCAGTAAAATTGCAAGTAAACATGTCAGAAAGTGTAGAAACTGAATTTCAAATTAATATTAATGGGGAAGATGTCTAGGTTCTTCAGCAGCGGGGGAAGAATTTCTAGTAACCGTATGTACTGAAGTATGTGCTTACCTTTAAAAGCAAGTTGTGAATTTTTCATAGTTTGGTTTGTCGAGCTTAAGGCTTGGTGAGGGTATGAATACCTGCTGAGGGATGATGTCGTGACAGGTGAGACAAAGGGAATTCTTTCCAATTTTGTCCTGGGTGGTGGTTTTTATATACCATGTATAAACCACAATATTTGTGGTGAGCGCACTCCTAGTTTTAACCATCGCCACTTTCACATGCTTGAAACATTGAATCAGTTTGAGGTGTTACCATTGATATACATAATTAGAAAAAAAAAAGCCATAATTGAATAGCTTGTGGTGTCCCTGATAGGAAAACAGATGCATTTTCAGAGGAGATGGTTTCATTGGAATGCAGGGCTGCACTCCGAGCAATCTATGAGCCCATAGGACGGACTGTTCAGCAGGGACCTGTTCAGGACTGTTCAGCCTGTAGGAGACAGCTATGTTGGTTACATCAGGGCATATAATATCAGGGAAAACTCAGGAGGTGCTGCCAGGTTCTCTTTTGTCCAAACTACAGTTAATACAGAAACTCTAGATTTGTTTGTGAAAGCTTTCATAAATCATATGTAAATATAATCTCCTGCAGGTAGAAGTGACAATAATATCCAAAAATAACTACCACAGGGAAATAAAATTAGGAGCATCCCCTGAAACAATTCATTTTATCAGTTTTAGACATTAACTTTCTAAGCATTTCTTTATCAGAACAGTTAATGCATTAATTTGTATAGATAATGATAATTATTTTCCATCAAATTTATGAATGCATTTTCTATGTTTATTTCTGTATGCTAGAGCTTTCTGCTATTCTTCTAGACAAAATCAGCTTTTATAGATAACCCAAACAAAAACGATGTTTATCTGTCTACCTAGTAAATGGAATCAACACAGAGAACCTGAGCAGCTGTTTCTACTTATGTGTGTATTAGTTAATATGCATCATGCAAACCTTTTAATCCTTGGTTTTCCCAACTCACTTTTGCAAAGATGTAGCTAATGAAAACCAGGAGTGCTAGCGTTTCCAGTGGGGGGACCCATGTGAAGCATGTCCAAAGGCTGGCTGAGCAAGAGCCTGAGGCTTTAGGGTAGCTGGAGGATGGGGCTCAGCAAGGACCGGGAATTCAGCAGAGAACAGGGCAGCAATTGCTGTTCGCAGATTTGGTTAGAGTCTAGCAGTGCCAGACTTTAGCACTTGCATGAGAAACCCTCTTGGAGGAAACAGGGCACCAGGAACACTGATCAGTGCACCTCTGCTCTCATTTCCCTGAAGTGGAGCAGCTGCATAACTCCATGTGCAGCATCCATCTCCTCCACATTCCTATCTCATTAATTCTTAATATTCTCTGTAACATCTGCTCCTCTTCTTAAAAAGATCCAGTACAATCTCTGGTGTAAGAATTAAGGATTCTTCTTAGCTTGATGAGGTATGTGAGGGAAAGGCACTCCTTTACTTACACAGTAACACGGGGCTCTTGGGTGTGTGAGTTAAAATCATGGGTGGCATTTCTTACATAGGGTACCACCTGGTCACCTTGAGAAGTGCTGAGTGTGAGTATAAGAAGCATTTGGAACTTTGTGCAAAGAAGGTTTTTGTTTTCCTGTTCTGTTAGCTATTACTTAATGCTTTCACTCAGGCTGTGTTGTGTTCACTGCTAAATTCTTGTGAGCCCTGGGATGAGCAGGGAGCTGTACTATGGATTTGAGTGAGCAAGCAGGCACGCTGTACAAAAGTAACACAAACAGTAGTTCTGTTTCCATTGCAGCTGCTGGCAGATTGATTATTTTGAGAAAGCTATATTTTAGGGGGATGGGTTTTTTTTATTTTGCCACATATATTCAAAATAAGTGGATATTAAAAAATAGATCTGTACTTTAGACAGGGGAAGCACTACTTTCTGTGACTGTGTAATGCTTAAAGCCCAGCAAGGCTCAAACTATCAGTATGACTAGGCAATTACAGGGAAAATTTTTTGTCTTTCCACTGTCTGCTGCTAATGAATTTTCAGTGTGTGGGCAGGTCTTTTGTCTGAGGTTTTCTTGGTCCATGCTGCATCATATTGTATCATCCCAAACTGTTCTTGGTTTGGTCATTTTTGTTGAATTGAAAGATCCTTTTGAGATTCTTAGTTTGTACAGAGAATTATGTAACATGGTTCTGTGAACCTGTTTGTTTGAAAGCTGATGTATAGCTGTTGATTTTTTTGTTTTAGTTTTACCTTGGGGCAAACATTACATTGAATCTAAAGTGAACTGTGTAGGTAGGGTGGGCATTTAGTCAGGTGCATAAGCCCAAGGTCTTTGTGTATTGGACTGCTAATAGAAAGTGGTATCTGCAGTACTAAGTTAGAATAGCGGCAAGGAAGTGAGCTCTGGCTGTAATTGTAGTAAAAACAGGGGAATGATACACTGGAGAGGTTGTTCTTTACATGGTCTAATTGGTTGTTACTAACTTTTTTTTTAATTTAAAATATTGAACCTAAAATTTAAACATTTACAATGCAACCAGAAGTTTTAATTCTTGTTTGTTTCTAGAATGTGGAAAAACATGGTGATGTAAAATTTATTTTTCATATGAAACAAATATCTTAATTTCTGTTTTGACATGTATCCAGCTCATGTATGAATTTCCTTTTCTTATTCTATGTTAGAAACAGGCTTTAAATAGTAAAGTTTTACAGCAGCATAAAAAGTAAATACACACAAAATACCTATATGTCATTGTTTTCCTTTTTGGTATAACTCATCTAAGATGAACATGCAACTACTTGGGAATGTGGTGTACTATGGTTAGAACCACTTGCAAAAATGTCACTCAATATAGAAAAAAATGTAATAAACAATTTTCCCTTAGCTTTTAAGACTAAGTCAACAGACTGCGATTATTTAGAAGGAAGTTAATGTCAAAATGTGCTTATGCAGCATAAAACCCCAGGACACTTAATTTTCTGCCTGACACCTGTCACCTTGTCAGTATTGCACAATCTGGGAAAAGCAAGAAACTTATTGGCCTCTGGAACAGTATTTCTCCAAGAAAACAAATTTGAGTTGCAAAGCTTTAGGGTAGGTTTAATCCTATCTAGAAACATAGTTACTAACATGCAGCTGATAGATAAATCATATCTAGGAACATGAGTTGTTTGTAATGTTTTTGTTTTAATGAGGTTTTTTTTAAATTTGTTGATATGCAGTTTGATCAATTCTGTGTCTAAAAGCTTCTGCTTACCTTTCATGTTCTTCCCAGGGTCAGCGTCTTTTTGAAAAATTGCTTGAACTGGCATCCCGAAATATTGAGATAAAACTAGTGAGCGATAAACTGCCCATGGAATCAAAGGTATTAAACGACTTGAAAACAAAGGGTAAGACCAAGGTCTTTGTGTTGTTATGCCATTGACTGCTGTGTGATGTTCCAGTCATTTAAAATGCAGCCTGGGATGGTACATAAAATGAACACTGCTGGTATTGCACTCTTACCCTATAATCCTTCAGCTTCCTCTGGTTCACAGATGTCAGAAGTCTGAAACTGTTGCTGTAGCTGATGTTTGCAAATAAAAAGGCAGTACATCATTAGATAGGTGTTTAAATTCCCTGTAGCCATTTCAATAGTAGGCAATGTAACCTGACAGTCTGGCTAATACCTTGTGGGACAAGATACTTTTACTCTTTTGAGCAATAGCAAAGTAAATTAATGAAACAACATGTGTCTGGTACTGATGTTTCTGAAGCACTGGAAAATAGATCATTGACCAGATTTAGCCAGCTGACAAGGTTTTCTGTTCTATGTGTATTTCTTTGGTCTCTGCCTTCCTCATCATTATTTTGAGGCTCAAAAATCCTTATCCAAAGAAGAAATGCACATTGACACTACATGAATGAACTTGTTTTATGTAAAACCATGTGGAAAAATAGTAAAGAGAATTTAAGAATTCCTGAAAGAAATTGGTCTCTGTTAGGATTTCTAGGAATCTCATACATATTTCTCCTCTTAGTTATCTATATCTGATAATGGCATGATTTTAAGGGCAAGAGAAACTTTTAAAAGATAAAAAAGAATGTATGTGTTTTGAAGGTGGTAATTTTTGACAAAGATATCTGTATGGATCAGAAAGGAAACTCTAAAAAAATTTAATTAGGCAAAGGAGTTATGTGTAGTAACACCCTAACATAGCATGAATGCTCATAGTAAAGAATAAAGGGCACCCTCTTCCCCCAGAAATCAATCTATAATTGTTTAAATTCCTTGTAGTCTCCTCACTGGTCAAGTAAAAATATATTACTAATGGAAGTCCTTATCCCGGAGGGAGATTGTTTTTAATCAAGATTGACGTTATTTAAATTTAATAAACTTAAATTAAATTAAAAAATTAGTAACTATGGATCCTCATCATTTCATGACACTACCTATTCCAGGGATTTGATGATTTCTGCTTCATAACCAAAAAAGATATTGATCCTGTGATAACCAATAAAAATACTTTGTCAGATATATGTGGAGTGTCTTTTTCTGATGTGTTCAAAAAGCAATAGGTATTTTAACATCTATGTCAGTGAAATTATCTTTCAAAAAGTTGTTTCTTCTCCCTGTGATTTTAGTATCCCAAATTCCTATGAGTTAGAGGATAGGAGAGATAGGCCTGTGTATTCATATCTATGTACTGGCAACAGATATTTTAAATATCGCTTATTAAAAATACCCAATACCAGAAATTATCCTCTTTCAGAAAAAGATGAGGAGAAATTTTTAGCTAGAAATGTTTAACACTTCTATTTATGTGGGGATAAATCCAACCTGTGAGCTTAAAAAAACACCTAGAACACAGGCTTTTACAATTTTACTAGCTTCAGTTTCCCTTATGCCTTTTTTAGATTTCAGAGACAGGAAATCTTACAGTAGTTAAATGAAATCATCGATATATTTGTGCTCTGAGCAACAAACGATTGGAGAAAGTTGCTAGTAATTCTTGTGAGTTTTGATGTCATCATCATCGTCTTTGAACCCTGGAATTGTATATATCATTGTGCACTATTGGCCTTTCTTAGATATCAATATTACAGCTTCTAGATTTTCTCACTATGATTTTTTTTTCTGTCATTCCATGTTTTGGTCTGCTAATTTCTAACTGATATTTTTATTGGAATACCTTGGTTATGGCAAGGTGATTGCCAGCTCTGTTGTAATTCTTTCACTCATTTAGGTTTGTTGTTTGGTTTTTATCTCCTTGGAAGCTGGATAAATCTTTCTTTGGTTTTACATTCCTAAAAATAAATAAATTAGCTTTAAGTTGTCAAATTTAGTTGTCTTAATTTTATGTTAAAATGAGTACACCTCTTATGAGCAGTTTATAGTATGTCCTTTTTGTGTCAAATAGAAGCGGAGAGGCTAACTTTAAAAAAAAAAGAAACACAGATACCATCAATCTTTGCTATGCTATCCTGGAAAAGCAACCTACTAAAATCCTTTTGCTTGTGAGGGGCTGACCATCTGCATCCTCAGAAATCAGTCAGAATCATTGAAAGGGAGCTGTGCATTTTAACTTGGAGCTGTATCTATGACCATAACTGTTTTTCTTGCAACTGGTAGGATTTGTCTTTAAAATATGCCATGAACTCTTCTTAACAGATATATTCCTGTCTTGGTGAAGAAAGCAGTAAACAAATGAGTAGCTCAGCCAAGTTGTGAAACATCTCAGGATGGAGAACCAGAATATATTTGTCTGAGCAGACCCAAGTCCCGACTTGTGGTGTTGGTCTGAATTACGCAGCAGAGTCCAAGCGCTGCTCTGGGGCTCAGCACCTGCTAAACTCCTCTGACTGATCCGAAGCAGCAAACGTGCTTGGCACCTGAGCCATGGGCAGTAGTAAGGACAGGAGGCACATACACAGCCAGTGGGACTCTGGGAATTTCATGCCTTTCTGAGTCTGCCTTCACCTTGCTCGGGGGCATAGGTTAGGCTCTTCTTTCCAAGGCAGACTGTATGCACAAGTAGACTGTCTCCA
Organism: Thryothorus ludovicianus; assembly: GCA_013397245.1. Classification (NCBI taxonomy): domain Eukaryota; kingdom Metazoa; phylum Chordata; class Aves; order Passeriformes; family Certhiidae; genus Thryothorus; species Thryothorus ludovicianus. Next base: position 61,999 of record VZTB01006779.1, on the reverse strand, counting down.
AGATGTTCTGCTCAATATGAGAGAATTGCTATTGCATGAAGAGGGTGGAAGAGTCTTGCCTTTCTTTTCAGCAGACCGAGTGACCAGAACCCTTGGGCTGTGCCCTCACATGGTGCAGACTGATTCCTAAGGCCAGGACAAAGGATAATTTAGCTGTGCCACAGATGTACCTGTTAATATGTTGCCCAGGAACCTTAAGGGAATCTTCAGGTAGAGTGCCCTGTCTCCTTTAAGAAGCCCTGACAAAGTGGAATTGGTTTAAACATGTGAGGTTGCTTGAAGACCAATACTTGTTCATCCGTATGTTTTCATGAAGTGTTTTGGCTTTTTTGTTCAAGGACCCATGGTAGGCTTCTGTACTGCTGCAACCCAACACAGGTGTTGAGACTATTTGTGCCAGACAAATTATTCCAGCACATCTCTCCTTTATCTAGACAGGCATGCATTGGGTTCCCTTACCTTTTTTCCCCATTTCTGAAGAACTGTAGGAAAGCAGTTTTTATGCATCTTTTCCAGAACAACAGTGCATCCTACCTAGAGTCCTCTCCACACATCCTTCCTCTGCTGCAGCTGTCCCTATTGATTAATACAGAAGGTTGAAATCTGACTTCAGGTGTGGGCTGATGGGGTAAGATAAAGCATAAATTATGTGGACAGGGGAGCAGAACTGAACAGATGTGGAGTAAAACAAAAACTAGCAACTCACAGCTGCAATACTAGTGCAGACATCTAAGCTAGCTGTGAACCTGCAGGTTTGTCATCACTCCAGTGACTTTTTTTTGCCCTGCCTATGCTATCCTGATTTCCTTGAGGTAGCTGCAAAGCAGGGGAGCTTCATTACAGGAGTCCAGTGGCTGCAGTGTGAAACATGGATTGATTTATTGTGCTAATGCATACCACACTGTGTCAGCTGTGGTGACAAGATTCTCTGACTGCTGAGATAATATACATTTGCCAATAATTGATGGACTGTGGGAGTGTTATTTAGTTGCAAAACTAAGCATGCAAAAATGAGGAAATACTAATCCCATAGTATATATTTACAATAGACTTTAATTACCTTATCAGATTTTGTATTTTGCACAGAATACCTGGCTGGTACTTGTTTTACCATATTAATCAGAAGACTTTCCCTTATATTGAATAAGAATGCATCGAACATTTAATGCCTCAGGCAGTTATGTTCATTCAGGGGATATTATTTCTGCTGGTAATGGCTAGAATCTTTTTTTATCTTCATATTTAATGAATGTCTCTAGGCTTTCTTCATTGCACATCTGCCAGATCCTGCACTGAATGCAGAATGATTAATTTCCTCATAGGCCTTTCTGTGCCGTTTCTCACTGTGGTATCTGAGTGCTCTGCAAATACAGTATTAATGAATTTCTTCTTACAACATCCCTGTTACGTGAGGTTTCTTGCTGTTTCTGTCTCTTGGGGACAACCAGTGATTATTAATGGCAACACAGGCTCAGAAGCTGGATCTGAGCATTTGTATTCTATAGACACTATTTTAAATTTTTAAAAGTATATTAGTAACTTTAAAAAAGTTCTCCCAGATCACATTGTCAAAATTATTACTAAACAGGCTATAAACTATGATGATATTTTTACAGAACATATGTATATCCATACTATGCATATCTATATATGATTCTCTTGTGAAAGGTAGGTCTGTCTTTAGACAAAATTGGGCTCATTGTGTAAACAAGCATGTTCTTTATCCTCTTTGTACTGTGACAGTAGCTTATTAATGCTTGTTTTCATGGTTATTGTTTTAGCCTTTCCTCAGCTGGGGCTCAGTCTACTAGACTGAAGCATTTCATGTAACCCTCCCCCTCCTTGCACATAATTATGTACCAGTCTTTGTTCATCAGTAACATTTGAATAGCACTGGCTCCAATTAGCAGGTTGTTGTATTATTTCTCACGTGTACAGAATCTAAATCCCTTCCTAATTGCTATCTTATTTTAGCTGATAGTGTCCATGCTTTTTAAGACATAACCAATGGATTTTCCTTCTTCAAGTTGCATTGCTTCTTTCCTTTTCTGTTTCTTTTTTCCCCAGAACTCCTTTTTCATTAAGCATTTTTCATATATTTGCAAGGAATATTTTGTCTTTTGTCAGTGGTGGCTGAGGTTGATAAGAAAAGAGGAGTCTGTCTGTGTCACAGTGTGATTTAAAGATAAAATATCCTCTAAGTTAACTAATCAATTTTGTGTATTAGGAATGAAACCAGAAGATAAGAGGAAGTCATTGTCATAGGGCAGGATCCAGTCACTGGATCACATGTGCAGCTGTTATTCACTGAGCAGTTCACGCACATTTGGCCAGGATTATAGTCTTTCCTCACCAGGTACAAGAAAAACAGAGAAACTAAAAAATTATATTGTTGCAGAGTGACAAATAAATGAGTAGATAGTAAAGCTCCAGAAATTTTTTATGCATTGAGTTGTGCCCTTTAGATTGCAAACACTAACAGATATCCTTCCGTGACAAATTAAATCAGGTTCTATCTGGGCAGCTGCACAATCCCAGCTTTCTCTTTGCTCTCCCCACCATATGTTGTCCCTGCCTTCTTCCTTGCACCAGTGATCATGTGGTGAGACAGTTCAGGGGGCTGATTTGGCTATGGACTGCTTTTTTTTTTTTTGGCTAGCTTAATTGTCATTTGTGTTAGATGTCTGTTTTACTCAGCGTGTGATCTCACAGGCTAGGGGCAGCACAGAGGAAGGAAACACGTAGCTGGGCTGGACAAGGGAGGAAGGACCACTGGAACCTGGTTGCAATAGGTTCAATCTGCCATGGCACCAGAAAGATCAAGTTCATGTAATGTCAAGGGCCTTTCAGAAGTTGGAGGGTTTCCTGTACTTTTCTGAACAGTCTTAACATAAGTGTAGTGTAGCACAATGGACAGCAATGGTAAGTATGGTTTGTATAAATGATGAAATGTGTTTTATTCCATATTCTGCCTGCTTCTATTGGCACATTTAAGGTGCTGCATAGTTTTAGAACTGGGATGCTTTTAGGGCATGAGTTTTTACCATTGGCCACAATCATGTTCTCTTTTTCTGTCTTCTTGTGGGGGAAGGGAAGATACAAATTTTAACATACCATAGAAGAACTGAAGGACATTTGTTATGTCATAGAAAAGATTAATATCATCCGGGAATAGCTGAGCCGTTTCTTCTTACCAAATAAGCTGTGAATTTGGCACTTCTTGTAACTTTTGCAAGCCCCAGGAATGTGAAATTGTCAATTTTTGAGAAACTGACATTTTTTCTGGAAAAGATAAAGCTATAAGACTAAGAGGGAACATTCCCTAAGTTTCTTTGGGCCTAAGACTGTTTGGGGTTTGGGCAACTGAAGTTTTTTGACAGCCATTGCTAGGGTAAACCATGATGACATGGATTTTTACTAATCCCAGAATACTTGGTTTTATAAAAAAAATGTTCAAAATACGGGGGCAGTGGTCTATAAAGAGATTATTCAAGAGCTATCACTGGAAATTTTAACAATAAAGTAGACAAGCCTCTGTGTGGAATGGCCTCATATCTCTGGTGCATCGGAAAGGTCTAAATTTGTTTCAAAGCTGGGTTTAATAGTTCTGTAATGATTTGGTAGGAGAACATAAACTTGAATGCTTAAGGACATCCATTTCTTCAAGGTAGGAAGGAATTTTTTTTTTTCAGTGAGAACAATCATTCACTGGCACAACCTTCCTCAGGGACATGGTAGATTCTCCATCACTGGAGGTTTCCAAGATGCGACTGGACAGTGTGAATAATCTCACAGAGACTCCCCTTTTTCACAAAAAAAATGGGTCAGATGGTCTTCTGAGGGCCCTTTTTACCTGAGATTTTCTCATTCTGATTAAGTTTTTAATTCCTCTTCATGTGAAGATAATGGGAGTCAATGTAAAAACCCTGCAAAGACTAAAAAGAAAATACACTCTGTTCATATAGTGGGAAGCTGGTATCCTGAGGGTGGATCTTGAAGAGATTTCTGCCTGTCCAGATGGCCATTTTTTGCACAGTGCACCATAAGAATAATATTATCTGATGCATGTTCCATGGGAGTGTGAAGAATGCTCTTGACAGCTGATGTCCAGTGGATGGTTTTACACAAGACATTGAATGGACCTGGAGCTCTGTTGCTTTCTTCATGCAATTCCTAGGCTGGATTCTCCCAAGAGTGTGTGTGAGGGAAGGATGTTAAGATGGGGAAGTTCCTGCAGCAGTACCAAAAATAGGTTTTTTTTTCCCTATGATTTTTCATGAAGAAATAAGCAGGATTTTTTAAGGGATGGGTCTTCCTGAAGGAAGCAAGTAATTTGGATGAGTTTCATAGAGTTAAATAAAGCTGCATGTGAATAGAGGACAAGAATTCTCTTCCATTCCTTTCAAATCATAAATACTGACATTTTTCTAAAACTCTAAGTCATACTTGAAAATATGAGAGTGTACAAAGTGCTAATGAAAATTCCTCTTGCAACACCTTTGACATCTGATTTTAAAATTTATTCTTGTATTTTGATTTATTATTTGAATCAGGCCTTGTTCAGTTTTTATTACTGATTTAGACAACTTGGATATCACAAACAAGTAGATGCATGCTTTGATTTAGCTTTTATTAGTTGCTGCTGGGGAATGTTTCCTGATATTTTCTCAAAAACTTTAAACCTGTGACAAGCAATCTTCAAGCCAGCTCCAAGATGGAAGATCTCATTAAGTTCTTTGCCTCTTAGAGTGCATAGTAACTTTGACAGAGTTCTATGTAGTGAGAATTACTAAGGTGAATGTCCAAAGCCACCTGTATCCTATCTAAAAGGACAGAAGCAGGTACTAGTTTTGCATCAGAGATTCAAGCACTCATACCTAACATCTAGGCAACACTAACATGCAGAAACTAGGTTTGTTTTTGGAGAAGCATCTTTCTGTTTAGGCACCTAAACTGTCTCAGTTTATGTTGCACAATGTGCACACATCCACAAACATCTTGATCACAAAGGAATGTTCAGTACTGGTTTTATGCCTAAATCCCATGAGAACTCATATGCCACATTTCTTACTCGTTTCAGCTGGGGAGCTGGGTCCTGCAATGTAAAGTAAGTCACATCCAACCTTATGAAACATGCCTGAAAAGAGCGGGTGGGGAGTATTTTTGTTACCTGTGTGTCAATAACCAAATGTCTTCAACACAGAACATCTGCCTGAGTTGCAGATGATGTTGAAATTCTTGCTCTGTCTGAAAGACTCTAAGCTGCCAGTTTTTACCTTAGAGCTGTCTGCCTTACCAGGCACCTGACAGAAAGCAAATCACTTAAGATAGTACTGAACATCTTAAACTTCTTAAAACTGAGCTTGCAATCACAAAGGTTTAGGAAGAGTAGAAGATATTTTGTAGTGGTGCTCCCTTGGTCCTTCTATTTGAGTTCTAAGAGTTCACAGAAAATCTTTTAATCTGTGTTTGCATTTAAAGATGGCTATAGCAGTCACACATTCATTTGGGATGGAAGGAACCTGGCTTCCAGTCCCTACTGTGCTTTTGCTCCTTCTATTCCCTCCAGATATATTTTGAAAGAAATTTCTTACCCTTAAGAGTAACAGAATAGTTTTAAGGTTCTGCATGTAGGACAGAATTCTAAAACTTCATTGGAGAATCCATCCTTCTGTGCAATTCCAGATGAGGAACTGGAGTAAACAGTGTACTTTCCATCAGCATTGCCTGCTGCCTAGTTTGGATGTCTTTTAGCTCAGGAAATACAATAAACTCATGATAATCCAGTTTTTATTATAGGTTCTACAAGAAACTAGATGCCTAATCTGGGAATGATACTTTCCCATGATACACAAATATCCTCATTTTAGGCACCATAATAGTTTACAATGCGAACAGCTTATTTTCTCTTGTGAGCCTGAAGTGCACTAACTTTAAAAAGATTTAGGCATAGCCTGACTTACAGAATTCTCTCTAGCAGGAGAGAATTAGCAGTATGAGGCTGCCCCATCCACAGCCAATAGAGGAAGGAAAAAACCCAAAACCTTCACAATAATTTAAATTCTGAAGGCAGCCAAGGCCTTGAGTTGTGCTGGCTTGTTTCACAAAAAGGAAAGGGAAAAAGGTTCACTTAAGCTAAAAATTCTGTCTTTTAGAGCCAGATATGTGAGCAATAAATTCTGAGTCTAAGCTCTACAGCTTCTGTGTGTGTAGACTTAGAAATGAGTACCTTTGCTGAGAGAAATGGCTGTGTACCCAAAGACAGCATCCTCCCATTGGTAATGTGTACTTTTGCATGAAAAAATACCTGTCATGCTTTCCAGTATCTGTAGTTTATGTATATGCATTTCAGAGATGCATAGGTCAATAATAATAATAATGAATTCATTTAATTAATTTACTTCATTAATCAAGGACAGAGGTACTGTGAGGTGTATTTGTTAGGGACAGATGTACTATGAGGCATATTTAAGATGTTAAATGTTTAGTAGAAACAATATCATAATTATTCTGCTTTGAAATTTGTAATTGAAAAGGTCACTCATGATGGATTGGTCACGATTTTAGTACATAATTTCAGTTTGCAAATATTGCACTCAAATCTGGTACTAATGTGTGTGTATTCATGGATTTGGCAGCAGTGAGCACTTCTGTATTTAATAAGCTCCAGCACAACTATGAGAATTTTTAATCCAGCCACCTTGTGAACAGCCAAAGTGCTCTTGTCAGGTAGCACCTAGTCAGGTCCAGCATAGCAGTGTGTGCCACAGGGATCATCTTCAAATCTTGCCTGGTGGTTTACATGCTGGAATGGATTCTTCCTGTATGGCACTAGCTGCCTTGAGTTGCTGACACTAGTACTGAGGAACCAATAACGGATGGCATTAGCAGAAATTAGTTGTGACATTTTTAAAACATATGGATAGCTTGCAAGCTCCTACCTACAGCTACTGAAAGAGCTGGTAAGAGCTGCCAGGGCCATCTGAGCTCAGAAATCATTCGTTAGGTATCTGCGCTCCCTTTGCAGAAATTTTGGCATCCCATGCTCTCTCTTGTATGCAAAAGCACTAACATTATCTCATCCTGAAAAGACATGGAGGCTAATGGTCCTAAAAGGGGTCCAGGGAAAGCAGTTTAATTTCGATCAATTTTGGTTTGTCCATTCATGCGATTTTCACATACTTTATATTCACTGGAAGCCTGACTGTTTTCTTAGAACAGGAAGCCTGACTTTTCTTAGAACTGTACCTTGGTCAGTGTTGCAGCTGTGATTTGGTATATTTTTGATTGTTACTGTTTTGCAAGCAGGCTCCATCCAGCCTTCTCAGCAGGGCAGAGTATTTTGTCTCTCGCCTTGTTCAAGTTTTGTTTGTCATCTAGACTGAAGTGTAACTTCAAACCTGGGCAACACTGAGAAGACCATCACCTGAAGTGGCATGACATGGACACTTGTATTGCATTCTTTTAGCTCCTTTGCTGCTTAGCTCAATCCGTACAGCATCTCTGCTTCAAACCTGATTAAATACTGTGTGCTCAAAGCTATATAAGAAGCATTAATAAATACCCAAACCAAACTGGCGCTCTTCATTCATTTGATCGCCATTTGGTTTTAATTTGATGAACACTTTGGAGAGGCTACTCAGCTTGGGTAATTGTGTGCAACACAACTATAGCATAAAGTAAACCCATGTGACCAAATCTTGCTGATTTATACAACATTTGTTACCAAGCATGATCTTTGTAACAAGGATTTGCCACTATGATGCTAATACTGCTCTTTCTGGTGATCTCCTATAGCAGTTTCCAAATTAACCTCTGGCTTCTTTGGTGTTTTATGAATTTTTATACAGCCTAATGGTTGGAAAGCAAATTACATTAAGATCCTTCTAAAGTTATTCAACTGGAAGCAAAGTTCTCAGAGTGATTTCTCTGTGTTACTCTCCATCTCTTCTATCTCTTTCTGCATGTCCTTACAGAGCAATTGTCTCTAATGTTTATCCTTGAGAACAGAGTGATTTCCGTCCCTTTTCCATCCTTTGGACAAAATATTAACTTTCTACAGTGTGTAAGCGTTAGTAATTATGTAGTACAGAAATTGACAGTCATTTCAGTGACTCAAAGCAAAACAGATCCCTGCTCTTGAAGCTTTTAATCTCAGTAGTCTTGTTAGCATTAAAGTGATGGACAAAAGTAGCAGCAGTTATAGGACTACATAATAAGCATATTAAGCTTCAAAATCACTTCAAAAGAACATTGTGATGATTGCAATGAGAAGCTTTCAAAAATAACATTTCCTAAGCAAAGGACCACAGAGCAGCTATTCTCTGCCATAAGACAAGGGATTGTAACCGAGTCCATGATTTGATATTGGGACTTAAAGTGCCTGTGCTGCCTTCTGGTCCTGCTTTCCTAGAGATCCCAATAGTCAACTGCGAGCAGTCCAGTTCCACAGCCCCTATCCTGTACCCTGCTGCCATCCCAAATCGATCTGAGCTGGTCCATCTCTGTGTCTAGTCCTCAAGCTAATTCTGTCTGTCCTGTGTGGTTTGGAGTAAAAAAAGAGTCCTACAGACCTGGTTATCCACCAGTTCAAAATGTCACAGGGGAGTGATATACCTATGTTTCTGTCCTTCACAGGCAGTTGCTGATATTTACACTGGAGAAATGAAACAATATTTGTGGTCTAGTCCCTCTGTGGTGCTAAAATCCTCTGTGATTTCAATGTGCAGTCACTTTCATTGACTGTATATTGCGTGTCTATCTTCACCCAGATAATAAGATAGAATATCTGGAGTTGTGGCTTCCTTTTGTTTTGCTTTCTAAATTTCAAGTAGGCTGTTTGGAAAAAAAGTCAATCCATGTTAAAAATCTGCTAACTGACCAGCTATTGATTTGTATCCCCTAGGTATTTCCTGAAATTGAAATGTTTTTTCCCCATACGCTTTTTTATTTTTCTCACTCCACTGTCTGGATTTTTCTAATTTTGACATAGGAGCATGTCCATTTTTCTCTTTAAAGTGCCTCCATTTAAATTAATGAAGTATCTGGGTGACCAACCTAGAATCATGAAGCCCTCAAAAATGCATCTGACAAACTAATTAGAATAATAGTAAATCAAGTGTGAGACTCTTCAGTCTGCTACAGCAGAGTTGCAGTGTCTGTTGTAGGTGCTGACTTTGATAAAAGAAAAGGCTGTAGAAGTGTCTTGTTCTTTCAAGAACTTTAGATTCATGGTAGTAAAAAGCTCAACTTCAGTTGTTGTTTGGAGTAAGAAAGCAAGAAGAAATTCCCAGAGTCCTAAATTGCAACAACCATCAGAAATCTATGTTTATTTGGGGGCTGTTTATTATGAGTTAATACCTGTAGAAGTCCTAGCACATGTAAATAAAATAAAATTAGGACCAATCTGGGTATCTCAAAGCTGTGATTAGCCTTAGAACTCTTAAGAAAATGTATTTTTTCCTTTCCACAAATTTATTTGTAAAGGCTTGAAGGATATCCAATACTGCATATGTAGCTATAAAATAAAATATGTTCCTCAAATAACTGGAGCAAGAGGAACTGAATGACTAACTGGATGAATATATATGATAAATGAAACAATGAAAGAGTAGGCAAGGGCAAGAAGGAAATTAGGAACTTGAGTATGAAGTGGAAGAGAGCGAAGGAGAGGGAGGATAAATGATGTTGGGGGAAAGTAGTGGGGAAAATGAAATAAGAGAGAGGAATGAATCAGATAAAACCGAAGGTCGGAAACTGAAACTGAGTAATTAATTTAAGAAAAGATCAGATCAGAATGTTGTCAAAAGATGAAGCATGTTATTGGTGGACTTGTGACAACATGGAGAGAAAAATAACTGCCATTGAGATAGGAATGACCTGAAAAAAAATGTGGGACAGTCAAAGGCTGACTTGGCAAGATAACAAGAGAGAATCAAAGGAAAGAGGTGGGGAAAATTGCTTAGATACAAAGAAGAAGTAGTGAAAGGAAATGTCTGTGCCACTGGCAGACCCAGGTTGCTTCTGGCTGTGCCTCTGCTTTTCTTGTACAGTCACAGCCAGGTCAGCTGGTGCTCTTGGCTTTTGCTAGCCTCCAGATAATACCCTAGGGCTGCTCAGAGAATCATCTAATGAAAGTTCAGGAAAAAAAATAGATTCTTGTTATGAAAGTGTTGTAAAAATTAAAGCACTAGCCACCTGAGGAGACAAACACTGTCCTCACCTCTTTGCCTGCCCTGCAGTATCTTACCTTCCAGAACTGAGATTTATTTCTCCTTCAGGAGAAGGGAACTGACAGAACCCAAAGCCGAGCTCCAGATGTCTAAGTAGCGCTTTTTGAGAATGATGCACAAGTGTTGTTACTGCTAGTCAGCATATTTAGAAGTGACTGTTGCCAATACTGATGATTTTAGAATATATAAATATCAGAATGAAATCATGTTGCTAAGTTAAAAGGAGAGATAGGGATAAAGAGTCTGCATTTTTCTTGGTAGAGATTTAGCCTCATTCATTCATAAAAGGTTGTGATCCTAATTCCTCATGCATTAGGATGAAAAAATGTCCCTGAATTCTTGGATGTTTCATCCAAGAAGTATATAAATAAATATAGTGGTTCATAATGCTAATCTAAGTAAAGAAAAGTCTTCAAAATGAAGTGGGGTAAGCAGTGTGCAAGTTTAATAATCTCTCTATTATATTTAACATAGCTTTCTTTTATAGTAAAAACATATGCAATTATACTTAGGCAAAGAAAGAAAGCCACAATCCAGCTTTAATAATACTTTTACTGATTGTATTACAGCCTTCCTTTAAGCAGTAATATGCTTTGTCGCCTGAATCAACTAAGTAAGAAAATTACTTTTCCCAATCTCCAAAGCAATCACTTTTATAGCTTTGTCTAGTAAATGAGCAGTCTACTCTCCAATAATGAAGGGCAAAAAAAGATGTGGAATTTTTTTTTTTAATATTCTAGCGAATGTTGTATATGAGTTCTCTTACAGATACTACTGAATCATCAGACTCTCAGAACAGATTTATACTAAGAAAATGCTATTTAAAGGAATGCTGAGGTCTGCTAAGAGGAAAGAATTGAACTGATCATCAATGCTCTCATTATTCAAAATTTTATTCAAAATTTTCTCTGACTTGATATGAAATACTTCAAATAGCTCAAAAAGAAGTAAAAATTGAATTGAAAATACTGGTAACAGTCAAAGCAGTAAAAAAATCAACATTTTTCTCAGGTTTGCTGCATCAGGCAGCAACACTTTTTAAAAGAGGCAGAAATGTTTGCTACATTTGATAAAATTACTAGAAGGAAAGGAAAAACTGGAGCTTTTTAAATTGCACTAAATTCTTGTGCACAGACTCAATTCAAGTTTTTTAAAGAAAGACTAAAAATGGGAACCCTAACTTTGGCCCAAACAGAAAAATAACAAATTAGCTATTTGCTAACTTAAGCAAATATAGTACAGAAATCCCTGGCTTCAGAGGCCACATCTAGGTTGGGAAGGGTACAGCTGATCATGTCCTTTCCTGTCTTGTTCTATGTAGTGATCCATACTGTTGGCTGCTGGATGGCAGCATATGCCTCTCAATTCAGGGCTGATGCCCTGGATTTCCATCACTGGAAGGACCAGAGATCTGTAGTTATTTGAGCTTATTCCTTCTTTACAGTCTAAATTTCTGTGTATGGGTTAATTAAACACATCCATCCATGATTTATCAGGGGTGAGGGTGGTGAGGCATTGGAACAGGTTGTCCAGAGAAGTTGTTGTTCATGTTCCATCACTGGAACTATTCCACGCCAGTTTGGATGGAGCTTTGAACAACCTGGCCTTCTGTCTGCTGGAAGGTGACCCTGCCCATGGTTGAGGGGCTAGAACTAGAGGACCTTTGAGTTCTCTTCCAGCCCTAACCACTGTGTGATTCCATTCATGGAAGAGGTCAAGTGTTCTCCTGCTGTGTCTATTCTGTGGGTAAAGAGGGGAATCTCTGTCTCTGTGCTGTCGTATTTGTGATGGACCACTGGCTATTTGCTGGTGAATCAGAAATTAGGTGTAGCTGGGTGGATAAGTATTACAAAGAAATACTGTCAGGCCTCTCTTTTGTTTTCCTGTGAGATAGGATGGGAAGCATTTAGGTTTATATTTCTGAGATTTTTCTGCTGAGTAAATCAAAAGGGCCCAGCAGGCAGCACAAAATGCATTCACGTGGGGGAGAGCTGTTACACTCCCACACTAAACTACAGCTGGGTACTTAGCTGAGAAATCAGTGTTTTGATTACTCAGGCTAGCAACAAAGGCCAGCATTTGACTGCTTCAAAGCCAGTGTAAAGGCATATTTAGATAAATATTACTTTGGGAACTAACTAGCTCCCAAGATGTCATTGAAGTTAAATCAGTAATTGCAAGAAATTAATTCTGACCTTTCCTTTGTTCTCAAAAATCTGCCATCCTGTATCCAGTGAGCAAACTCTGCACATGTGAGGGTCCCTGATGGGTCTTTTCTCGATCTTCTGTGTCACTATGGACCCCCGTGTAAGCACGTGGGGAATAGCAACCCAAGTAAATGCCTTCCTTTCTGCTTTGCACAAGACAAATGATTATACAAGATAAAAGGCAAACAAATTCTGGAGCCTGCCACCTGAAATTACTGAGGCCTGATTTTGAGAGGAACGGAGGCTGAGGCTATGTGGGTGTACCTTTAAATGGCAGCTCTGGCATAAGCAGTTCCTGCATCTTGTTGCACCCAGCCACAGCAACTCATTCCCACACTTGTGCTGCACCTTCAGCTGTGCTGGAAAAAATTGTTTACTGCCCTGGTGAGCTGGACTAGTGAATTGTTCTACACTTGAAACAACTTTCTTATTTTTATTTTTGTTTAACCTGGATCCATTTTCTGATCCAAGTCATTCCCTGAAGAAGCTGCTTCGGCACAGCTGAGGAGGTGGTGGAGGGATGGAGAAGGGTTGCTGAAGATGAGATCTGTTCATGCTGCTGTTTTGGGTGATAATTGTTGTTGGTTTTTTGGGTTTGGGTTTTTTTTCCCTTTTTTAAACATGCCAGTTGTAATTCTGTAATGCTTTGGTTTCAGTTACAGAGTTGGGTTTAATGCTCCTTTGTCACTATTCCTTTTTCTTCCTGCTCTTTTCTGTCCTCATTCTCAGCTTCTGGCTCCCACAGCTGCATGGATAGAACAGTTTCTGGGGCTGTGCTGCCTCACAGAAATTATTTCAACCCACTGACTGAGTAAAAAACAAAGAAAAAAAACAATGGAGAGTGTAGAGGATATTTGCTCCCCTGATCATCCAGGGCAGAGCCCAACAGCGTGTTGCAGTCTGCTGGGCAGGGAAGGGAGCCAGGCAAGAAGCTGGCACGGGGCCTGGAGAGGGGGCTGGGAAGTCAGACGGCAGCGATGGAGACCTCTCTTCTCACGTCCTCAACTCCACAGGGAGATCCTTGACTGCAGCCTGTCTGCTCAGGAGAGCTCTCTTGTAGCAGCCTTTCTTCCAAGCTCCAGCCAGACAGGGACACGTGAGCTGGCTGGGGAGCGTGCCAGTGGAGATGAACAGCGGCAGCACACAGGAGGCAGAGTGACTGCATGTTGTCCCTGAGCCACCCACGCCACAGCCCCAAGCATGTGAACCCATCCATTGCAATTCCTGTGCGTGCTGCAGGCACCTGTGTCTTTCCAGAGAGAGACCAGAGGGGCTCATGGAGCTTTGGTCACAGATTCCTCTCCTGGGCATTGATTTCCTCAAAATTATCTTTGTGTCAGTGACCTCAGATGCTGTAAAACAAGATAGTAAACATTACAGTAAATTTTTTGTGAAAAATATCTACATCAGAAACAGCCCAGTTTTCCAAAGGCAGTTTTGAGAAGCTACATGTGCACACAGCTTATGGCTGATTGTACATTGGGAGTAAGTGTTTCTCATGCAGGTAGTTTGAGTCTAAGATGGGCCAAGATAACATGAATGTAAATATTATTGTGAAAGCTTTCTGGGGATTACTTGGACTTTTGCTAGAATGCAATTTCTTTGAGTAATTATGATTTCATTTTTTGCATGTGTGGCAGTTGAACAAAGAGCTGCTAAAGAAAAGGCAGCAAGGTTTTGATTCTTGGCTGCTTCTTTTTTAAATTACTGTGGCTTTAGACTGATGAATAGCATTTAATCCTAGAGTGACAGGATTCAGTCCTGGTAGTTTTTAAAAAGGGCAGGGAGATGTGTGTGTGAGAGAGAGAGGCAGAGGGAAATGTAAACAAAACAGCTGATTCAAAGTTATGGTATTTCCATCAGAGATTTCCCTAAAAGTCCTTGAGTGTTCTCTCTTTAAAATAAGTTTGAATCATTAATCTTTCTGGGCTAGACAGACTTTTAAATTGCATTTAATATCCAATATTCCATAAAAAGCACAAAAATCGTAAATAGTCTAGTTTGTCTTTTAATCATTCTGAGACTTAGTAAAAATAACTTTGTTTTCAAGTTGTGCATTCTTCTGCTTTTGTACTTGTCTTCTGAGTGGTGGCAGGTCACACTAATGGGCTTCTGGAAAAATTCCATACTTTTTGCAATCAGTTGAGAAAAAAGCTTGGAAATTCATGGGGAGGTGATCCTCCACCTGGGGCACTTGTCTCTGCTCCAAATGAGACAGCCACTCTACTTGTGACCACTTGTATTGAAAACTCTGAATTTTTCTCTCAGTAGAATAAGAATTATGTTTATTCATGAGTCTACTTTGTGCTAAAGGTTATTATCAAAAACAAATAAATGAAATGAAAGCATATTTTGCAAAATGTTGAGGAGACATTTGTATCTATGCAGACTTCACAGATAACTCTGGCTCTCTTTTTTTTCCTAAAATTCTTGCCCTTATTTTAATTTCTCTCTGGTTTTAAAAACACTACAGTGAAAGTAAGAAAGTTGTGAAGATAGAAGACCAATTTTAGGCATGGTACAAGCAAATGCAGCTTCTGTTTCTTGGGCGTTATGTTTGCTAACTCCAGAGTGAGTTTAGCCTCTAACTGGTACTGCTGAAAACTGTGGCAAGCAGAATTTGCATGTGTGCTTTCAAGGCAGCTGTGATAATAGCAGCCTAAACAGTTGCTCTTTCTGGGTCTTCCTTACAAAAATTATTTACTGCCTCCACCAGTGAGGGGATTTGGCACAATGATGTTGCCTCAGTACGAGAATGTCCTAAGCTGCTCACAGGTGTTAAAGCCTCAAGAAGGTGAAGATCTCCAAAGAAGGTGAACCTTTTCCAGACTGTTGCTTGAACTTGGATGTGGAGGCCAAGTGGCAGCCCTGTGAGTTCTGACCTCCTGCAGTCTCCCACAAAGAAGAATCTCCCAGTTTGTGTAGCTGTCTAGTGTCCTTGCTGGAGCAGCAGTAAAATCCACAAGCGCAACACAGCCAGGAGTGTGTCTGACACAGGTTTTCATTACAGCGTGTATGTGATGAGCTCTTGATTGAAGGCTCCTGCTCAGAGTTTTGTCCCTTGAATACTTCCAGGGATGGGTCATCCACAGTTTCTCTGGGTAACCTGTTTCCAGTGTCTTACCACCTTCACAGTAAAGAGTTTCCTCTTATTATTTAATTTTAAATTACTCTCTTTCTGTTTGAATTAATTCCCCTTCATACCTCCCTCTTTCCAACAAGCCCTTGGAAAAAGTCTACCTCTGTCCTTCTTGTAGGCTCCCTTTAGGCACTGGAAGGCCACAATTAGGTCACCATGAAGCATTTTCTCCAGTCCGATAACCCCAACTCCCTTCAAATTCCTATTCTTGAAGTCAAGCCCTGTAGCTTTCAAACATTGTTAGTGAAGTATCTGAGAGCAGGCAGCTGGACCAAACAGGATGTTGCGGGGCTAGAAATTGTAAATGACATTTGCTTGAGACATCCCTCTTCTTTGGGATTACTTTGGGAATTGGATGTTTAAATATTTTTTTTTTTAATGGATGAAAAGTCAGTCTTTCTTGCAATACTACCAATACCTTCTGTTTTCTTCCTCTGTTATGAGACAAAGCTAGAGGCTATGTTGCAGTCTGCTGCTTCCCAGGGGCTGTGTTCGCATCACATGCAGAAGGTCCAAGCTCTCAATGGCAGGGTCCCCTCCGTGCGTCCCAGACTGCATCAGTCATGTAACTCACACAATCTGAAAAAATTCCCCGCCTAGAAGAAAAACAATTCAGATAAATGTCTGTTACCTACAACATGCTTTGATTGCTACAGTGTCTTTTTTTTTGTGGGTTTTTTTCTGCAGAAAATGTGTAAAAATCTGTCCCAGCCCTTAGAATGCACAATTTAAAGGCACAGACAAATCCGCTTGAGTTCTAAGTGACAGCACAGGTTTTCTCCAAGTTCTGATCCTGAATTTTAATCTCCAGTGAAACAGAATAGTTAGATTTATTTGGCATGTTTATTAGCAATCAAGCCTACAAATGTGCCCTTCTGGTTGAACTCAGTAGACTCACAGCTTCGTGTAATTGAGACTGCAGCATGACAGAGAGCTCTGTTACGGCTTCACATATTGATCACTCCAATTTAATTTCCCCGTGAGACCTGAACCACGCCGGGGATGGTGGATTGTGTTGAAGGCTTGATAAGCCGATTTTAACAAAGCACCTCAAGGGCTTCTGGAGCAGAGGCAATTATCAATACTGATACATGTTTCCTTTCATCAAAAGGTAAGGGTTCATTAATAGGCTGCACAACAGCTGCTGTTTGCAACAAATGACTTTTTTTTTTTTAATTACCTTGGAGCGACTGCTTCCTTACTTGTTCACTTACCAGTTGGCTGTTTCCAAAAGGAAAATAAATTGAATTCCAGGTTTTGATTTTACTGGTATACATGATAGCAGTATCTTCTGCACTGATATATTCACTATTTTGGTAATTGAAGCTTAGATTATATTTTAGAGTAATAGTCCCATCCCACTGCTTATGCCCATGTCTGAACAACCCACGCCAACAAATTCTGGTGTTTTACAACTTTAGAATTTTTTGTCAAGTTAGTGATGATGTCTGCTATTTTTAATGTTGGCATTACTGGTTAAATAGTCTCCTGTTATAGCTTTGGTAGTCAGCATTTTTGTTTGTCATTGGATATTTCAGAAATGTATTTAAATTGTGTTTATTTTAGGCTCTCAGTTATGAAAAGGAAGCTCATTGTTGCTTCCTATTGTTTTATCTTTACTGTGTAAAAATCCTAACATTTCATTTATAACCTGTCTGGTGTAGGTGTGTTGTGGGTGTTAAATTCATACTGCTATTTAATGCTGCAAATTGGATGTATGGAAAGAAAACATCATCAAGGCAATCTGCTTTGTTAGACCTGATTTTAAACACAGTTTTCAGATCACTAGCTACAAGTTTAGTGCCTTACAGAATAGTTATCCTTAGCTAATAGCAGTTGCTTTTGTTTTGTTTATTCGCCAGGAAACAATTTAAACCATTTAACAGCTGCTATAGTGTTTTCTGATTTCTTTTCCATTTCACACTCATTTTCTCAATAATTAGCACAGTTCTGCTCATTAATGCATGAATTGAAAATAGCAGCAGTACATTCCAAGGGAATTGGAAGAATCTTTGTTTCTAAGCATACATGAGTGTGGGTGAGTGAAATGTACAAAAAATTTGAAAGGTTGTTGAATTGCACCAAATGCAATTGACCAATGAACCAAACTCTGTAATGAGCTCAAAATGTTATTTTGCATGTTTGGTGCATCATGGCAAGTGATTTTTCTTTTCTTGATGTCTGAACTTTTAGCATTATTTTTTCAAGGAAGGTTACTGTTTTCATAATAATAAAGAAATATTTATCACTGGTAACTGTTGCCTAAAATTGCAAGTCAAATGTTTCTTAGGAGATCAAAAATAGGAAATTCAATGAAAATAAATACATTTTAGTTCTCTATGTATCCTAGAACTCTTTTAAGGTGGTGACTCATATTCAACCATTACCTGAATTACTTTTGCCTGGGGGGATGCTGGAGTCACCATCCCTGGATGTGTTTGAAAAAAGACTGGATGTGGCACTCAATGCCATGGTCTAGTTGAGGTGTTAGGGCATGGATTGGACTCAATAATCTTGAAGATCTCTTCCAACCTAGTAATTCTGTGAATTCTGTGAATTCATGGTACTGGAGACCCCATGAATGTTTAACAGGAGATGGCTGGTACCATCACTGTCCCCCAGGCTGCTGTTTACTGTCAGTACTTTTCCCTAGTTAGTCATGACTGAAATGTGAAGATGAGTGGGTTACTGTAAAATGCCTTCAGCAATGATTAATTCAGATTAATCACCTAATTTTGCAAACACTGAGCACTGAAAGAACAGTAATGGTGTGAGAAATCCCCTAAACTTACCTAATATTAAATATATTCTGGATTTAGTTCTGCAAACATACAGACAGGGCCAATTCAGACATTTTTAGTGATGTGATGGAGCATCCTTTGCTTTCAGTGGCCTGTAGCCATTAATGGAACTGTGCTATTCAAAGTGGTAGGTTGAATGTCACAGATTAGCAGGATTAAGAGCAGTTTCAACATGCTTTATTCAGGTCTTTGCTTCCTTTTTTCTCCACCCATGTTCCTCTTGTCGAGGTCTGTTCCATGCCACAGCCTCTGCAGCTACCTGCTCAAAACATTGCACAGGGCAGGAGGAGCAGAGCAGAGTCTGCTTTTTAGGCTAGGATTTTATTGCATTCATATTTTAAAGGTCATTATTGCTGGTTTATGCCACTGAATAGAAATTTAGAAATGAACTATTTTTAGGGGCATACTGTGCTGGGGAAAAAAAATAATCAATTACTTGATTCCAAAGTGGAAGGAAATTAGGTAAACATTATAATGCAAGGGAATGTTCCCTATACCTGGGACGTGCATTAAGTAAATATTTCTTAATTTAACTAGAATATATGTTAATTAAAGTTTTAAGTATTGGGACAATAACAATGTTTATCATTGCTTTTAAACCTTAATGGTATGTTGCATTATGCCCCTCACTAATTTTGGAAGCAGTCCACGAAATGTGAAGTCATTTCTTCTTTTAATAACGTAAATTATCTCATATTAAGTAATTCCATTTATTATTTTATCCTTAAATCTCTAGGTGCTGAAGTGCTGTATATGAACATGTCAGCATACAACGAAGGTCGGCTTCAGTCATCGTTCTGGATTGTTGATAAGCAGCACGTATACATTGGCAGTGCCAGCCTGGACTGGAGATCGTTGGGGCAGGTAATTTAATTGAAAATCTAATCCTATACCCTCTGAGTGCATAATGAGAAAAAAAAGTAGCATTTTGAGGATGCTTGGGTAGCTCTATTTTCTGATAGTTTACTGGCAAAAGTGCTAGCATCAAAAACTGTACTGCCACAGTTTTGATGACTCTTCTGTGTTGGCAAGAAGGTACTACTATAAATTTTGCTTCTTTTCATTTTAACAGGTATCTTCCATGGTTATCCTTAAATTTAAAATTTTTGATTGTTTTTATTGATTTCTGTGATGGTCATTGTATCTCCCAGTTTACTTATTTAAAAAAAAAAA
>VZTB01006779.1:13626-42437 GCA_013397245.1 Thryothorus ludovicianus | reverse complement strand
AAAAAAGCAAGAAAACCCATTAGTAAACAAACCACTATGGAAACTCTGTACTGATATCATGGGCCAGACACAGTCCCTGTGATCTGCCATTTAAAAAAGCAAACCTCGAATTTGGAAAGACTTCCAAATGGATAGTGGGTATTATACTGGAATACTCACTACCTTTGGGGAGGCTCAGATTTATGGGTACAGAATGTCAAATAGCATAATGCTTTTGAAGGCTGCATGTATTAGAGAGAATTCCACATTTTTATTCCTTGTAAACATGATGGTTGAAGCAACAACCAACGCTAAGAGCTCTGTGCAGTGTGTGACCATTTTGAGGAATTTGTCAGTAACACAGCTTAGTTGTCTTTTTGTAGGTATGTGTGCATTTTTATATTTGTGCAGCAGTCCCAGGATCATTAGTGGCTGTCATGTTCATGTTTTGCTATATACCACTGACTGAGTGAGGCTGCTCTCAGCCACACTTGTGGAGTGAAACCTGTACTTTGAGATCTCAGTGAATGAAATGCACAACAGAGAGGGAAAAGCAGCAGTCCCAGGGAGTTATTAGCTGCTATAAGAAAGCTTGCTTTCTAAATATTAACAGAATCTCAGAAATACAGGAATAATTTTGGACTTATGTTCTAATGATTTTGTAAAGAAGGTGTATCTTGTGTGCTGAACTTTTCAATGTTTGTTTTCAGCTAAGAGACTTGAAATCTGACTAAAAACAAACTAGCCAATTTAGTAAAGAAAGTGAATAAATGCATTTTTGCTCTTCCTATGATATTAATTTATTTAAAAGGTATATTTACAAAGGAATCTAGAACAGTGGTAGAAAAAACAATGTTGTTAGAGAAAGTCTTGGAAAAGAGGATGTATATTCAGTCAATGTAAGAACATACAGTTTGGGCTTTTGGACAGTTCAGAAAATGTTTTTACATTATCTGTGCCTCATGAGCTAAGCTCTTCTGTCATAACAAAATAACTCTTCATAGGATTTATTGAGCTTAAAAATAGTTCATCTTGGATACCTCTTCTATTTGGGGTTTGAGTACCAGTGAAAATAATAAATACAATGAAAAGAAGCACATTTGCCACACAGATTATTATATTATTTATATATTGCTTATGTATTTATGATCTCCATCATAGATGATACAATTCTATATAGAATTGGTCTTCTCATGCTGAAGTAAATCTGAAATCTTGTAACTGTGTTCAACTTTGATGCCAGTTACTTGCAGGCCAGTATTTCAAAAGTGATTCCTCAATGTTAATTTTATCACTCTTTTCTGTATGCATCTGGATTTGTTTTAATCTTATTGTCATATAACAGTATACTTTTATATGTAGTTATAAGCTGAAGCTCTGAAGAATACAATGCGAAAAGAAATCTCTCTGCATTATGGTAGAAGTGAATCTGCTTTCAGTTAATTGAGAAATGTCTGCTGGGGCATCAAAAGAGCCAAAGGAAATTAGATGCTTGGCTCCTATTGATATTAAATATGAGTATTCTAATCCCTTACCCTGGAGTTGCAGGTTAATAAATCAGGGTAACTCTCAAAGATATCTGATATGCTGTCCTAAAATAATAATCTGTCTTGAAATTTCATTTTCACATAAGAAGCAAAATAAGCACAGAACTCTGTCATTTTATTCTGAGTCCTTTCCTCAAGCAACATGCTTTGCACATGTGTGGGACCTAATCTTAAAACCCACGGTGAGCTGAGCCCTCGCTGGGGAAATACATCTCCCACGGGTTCTCATTACCAGAGTTCCAGTATAGCTGCAAGTGAGGGATCAGCTCCCTTTCCTTCTCCCATTCCCTTTCCCTCTCCTCTTTTTTCCCTTTGCCTGATACTGAGAAAAAAAAAAAAACCACGACCAAAAACGAAACAAACCAAGTCTGTTTAGCATCATTTGTCTCTTAGGAGGCTAAATCTAAAGCTGAAACAGTAACTTTTAACAGTTCCTTGGAAAACATCATCAGGTCTTAAGTGCTTTAGGTTTGAAATGTTTGTGGAGAATTCTTTGTGTTTGTAAGCTGGATACTAGAAATCAATCACATATGAAGCTTATTTAGTTTTGTTGCCATTTTCTTGACTTGCCAGCACTGACAAGAAGCAATATGAGTATTTTCTTAAAAGTCGATTTTCTGCATCGAGAGATTTTCATATGCTACATAGCCTTTAAAGTTGCACATATCCTGTGCCTCTGCTGGCAAAGTTTTAATACTTGCCAGAGTCTCAACTTTGAAATTATGAGTAAGGCTAAAAGCACATTATTACTTTTCAAGTAAAACTGTGTTTCAGTTAAATTGGAAGTTTCTCAAAACCGTAGTAATTCTGGCTGAAATCATCTATGCCAGCTATCTGCTTCAGCCTGAAATCAAACCCCACAGGGAAATTTCAAGTACTGTTTAGAGTTCCTGAAAACAGGATTTTACAAAAAATGGATGTTTTTTCATTCATAGTGAAATATTTTGAATTTTTCTATGTACAGGTCTAGATTTTGTGCATCTTTTTCCATTGCTAACAACATAGCCAAATATTACCCAATTACATAACCCATTGAAAACTGAGGATTATGAACAGCCAGAGTTTTGCCACTTTCTTAGATATAGTAACCTATGTAAGATTTTACTGGTGAAATCATCTGGTTTCTTGCTGGTAAATTTATATATACTGATAGACATATAAAAAATTAATCACTCCAATATGCCTAAAATTGTGAATGTACACTGATTAATTTTTTCCTGTGGCTTGAAGTAATAGCAATCAAGATGGCCATGGTGCTGTATTCTACTTTCTAGTTCCTTGACCCAGTAGCTTATTATTACGTAATAAAACAAATTGATTATATAACAATTGTTTTAATCCATAAGCTAACAAAATGTATCATATATTTCTTTTGTTACATGATTCCCTCCAATAGCTCCAGCAAAGCTTGAAAATGCATTTATCTCCCTAATTCTGTTAGGGAGCATGAGGTTTGTAATATATATGAACATTTCTGGAGTTTTTTATACTAGCAACATTTTTGGAAAAGTTTTCATTTCTGGAGCTTTTTATATTAGCAACATTTTTGAAAAAGCTTTATTCACACATGAGTAATTGAATCCAGTGGGCAAACAACTGTAATGGATTAGTTGAACCACTTCAGAAAAATGCATTTATGTTCAAGCTTTTGGAAAACACTATTACTGAAAATTCCTGAAACAACTAAAATTAATCCAATTGTCTTCACTGCAAGTGAAATCAGGCTAATATTAGCTAGTCTTGTCGGCAAAAAAAATAGCTTAAGTCATGAATACTAACAGTACCAGGTAGTTGAGTGTATGTGTGAAGGTTAGTGACCAAATTTGAACGTTCAAGGTCTCAAGTAGAAGCTTGCTGTTTGCTCCCTGGAATTGTGGAGTCTGACTGTGAATGTCTGGATTGAAGGGAAGTGGCTTGTCTGGGTTCCAGGAGGAAGTGGTCTTGAAACAAAGGAGGAGGACCTGAACAGAAAAAGGTAAAGCTCATGACTGGAGGAAAAGTCCTTAAAATGGGAGAGATCCTGGAGATTAGAGCACTGTGATTAAGACAGAAGCCAGGGGGTGCCCCAAAACCACTGGCAGGTGATGCCTGAGACAGGTGAGGAGCCATGAAGCAGGAATGGACCTGACTTTCTGCTCAGCACCTGGGTTCAGCAGCCCACTTCCCTGCAGAAACAGAAGATATGGATGGAAAGTCTGAAACATAATCAAGTAGCTGCCAAAGCTCCCATCTTGTTAACATCTCCCATCTTAAACAAATCCTAGTATCCAGATCCACCTCAGGTGGTCATTTGCTCTCTCTTGCCTGGCATATCTTTAAAGCATTATCTCAAAAAATCCTCCTTAGATTTTGGCTCAGCTGATGTTAAAGCAAAGTTCCTAAGCATGATTTTTTCTCTTAGCTTTGTAAAAACTGCTAGCAGAGGATTTTTCTTTCTAAGATGCCTCTTAAGTCTCATGTATTTTCTGGATTGTTCATTCTTCTGATTGTTTTAAATTCAGTTAAATTTAAGCTGAATGGCAGCAAGATTTATTTTTTTTAAGGACAGGAAAAAAAACAGACTGTAAAAATCACTTTTTTTAACAGATAAAAAAACCCAACCAAGCTGGGAAACATACTTCTTTAAGGACAAAAAAAAGCCCATGTGATCTTTTTCTAATTTTCCCATTAACTTCATGTCTCTGTTGGATTTTTTGTGTGATTTCATATTTGTGTTTCACCAATATAAAGTAAGACTTCAGAAAGGCATTTGATTTCTCTGCATCTTAAAAATTCCATCAGGATCTCATTGTCAGTTAGTTTCTTCTCCATCCTCCTCTTTCTCTCTTACTCTTATAACTCTGTTGTTGTAAGTTACAAACTGCTGATTTTATCTGCATAATTTAAGGTAACTGGAAAATTAGATAAACTGTCCCAACAGTTTTTGTCAGGTTGGAAACAGAGACATGTTTAATCTGAGGAGTTAAGTTTTTATTTGATGCAGCTAAGGTGTTAAATAAATATCTAAGAGGGTTAAAGTATCGCAGAAGGTGAGATGTGACAGTGTGTGAATGAGAAAATCTCTGTGAACTATTTTTTCCTTATGGTTATTAGTATTTAAAACATACTTATTTTGTTAGTATTGAGTCCTACAGCACCTGAAAGTTGTAGCAATTATGAATTTTTCAGTTACATTTGAAGGATAAGGAATAAGTTGCCCAGTTCATTTATTCTGTTAATAATTCAGTTGAATCAACAGTCAAGTCAGCTGAGATGGAGAGCTATGAGAGTTATTCAAAGAATGATCTATTAAGTATCTGTAGATACAGTAGATAAACTAAGTTTTGTCTTTTACAATAAATATGAATAATCAAGTGCATACTTATATGAAAAGTATATTGGATTCTGAAATTTGTGAAATCAATAAGCCTGTACTCATAAGGAAAACAAACAAACAAACAAACAAACAAGCAGGGGAAAAAAGGGAGAGAGGAAAGCCCAAAACTTCAGTTGGTCAAAAGATAGACTTCTTCAGTGGGTCCATTTTAAGTAAAAACTTATGAGCCAATACTTGATTTCTTTTAGTACAAGTCTGTTTTTTGAACTAAGCTATAGAAAGGTTTGCAGCAGGATATCTCCAGGAGTGCTTGGGATGTGTCTGCTTGTCTTGCCTGTTACCAGCAGACAGGACAGAGAAATATTTGAGAAATAATGGGGGTTTCAGTTGAGTTGTTCAGGCTGCCCTTCCTAAAACATAGAAAAAAGGAGACAAAAGCAGTAGTCTGAATTCATCTGTATCATCTTCTCCTCTAATCTTTTGTGACAAAAAGACTGATAAAGCCCAAGTTCTTTCCCATCCTACTCTGAAAAGAGAAAAGTTGGTAACTGATGGTGTTTCAGGTATTAAGAGCTGCATCTGAAGGGGCAGGTTTGGGGCAATTTATGTTTCTGGGAATATTAGAGGAGCAGCCCTTTCATTGGTTGTGGTAGGTAAAATCAATTGGAAGCAATCCACATGGTTCTTTACTCAAAACTCTCATCCCAGTTATACTGACAATACTCATAAGGAGGAGATATAATTCAAAGGCTACACTTAGCAGGGACAAAACTCATCTCAGAATCATCTCTTCTCTTGGTCTCCATTTCTGGGGATATGGATTCTAGTAAAAACTTTCCCAAAATTCAAGAATCTCTGAAATGCTACCAGTGATGCCTTCTGGAGGCTGACCTGAAACAGAGACCACACAGAGCAAAAGGATAAAGTAGATATTTATTAAAAGGCCTCAATGGGTACCCCTGGGCCACACAAGAGCCTGGCTGGACTACAGCCAAGATACACCAAAATCGTCAAAAAATGGACGCCTGATCATGAGGTCTCACCCTTTTATAAGTTCTGGTCCATTGGCATATTAGATACAATTGTCCAAACGTAGCTTCAGGTTATGAAGCTCCATCCTCCTGGTTTTTTCTTCTCACTTCACCATTGTTTTTATTCTTGAGCCTAAAAGTTGTCCTTGGTATCAAGCTAGAGAAGGAATTGTTTTGTCTATCTACTCTGTGAAGAGAGCTTAGTAGCACTTAGTATGAAACCTAAAACTACCCACCAAAACAGCACTGGATCTAAAAAATATAAAAGCCAAAACTTAAAGCATCATCAGAAGCAAATGCAACCTGTGCTTCTTTTTATGTATCTCTCCCAAAGAAAGGGAAATGATGATTTCCTCATATTACATCATTGAACACTGTATTTTCTATTTATTTGTGGGGAAAAAAATTGTCCTCCAATAAAACCAATGTGTAATAAATACTGGATTTCTATGTATCTCAAAATACCTCATAATGATCTTACTTGTTTCCAGCTTTCCCAAAATCTTGCTATAGCAGAGCCACCGCTCAAAAGTGATCACTGAGACAAGATCTGCACATTTGCAATTTCTGTTGATGATCTTTACAGAATTCATAGAGCAAAAGCAGGCTATAATCAGCCACTCGTTTCTCTGAACTTTTATCTGAGTCTCTTGAAATTATGTAATGGTGCATCTGGTCCTTTTGAGATAAGATATTTTGTCTGACAGTAGAATTCCATCTTTTCAGTCAAGAAAAAGTTATATTGAGAGTTTCCATTTGGTGCCATGTTGTGCTAGTATGAATTACAGAATTGTCCCTAATGTGCATTTTGCCAGATTTTCCCATCTTCTTCAAATAATTTGCTTAATTTTCTTACTATCCCAGTGGTGTTGAGTATCATATTGCTATTAGTAAACTGAACACAGTCTCAAGTGTCCTATAACAAGGCTCTTTCAACTTCATTGTCCACTGAGGTTCAATCAAGCTCAGAAGGGTAAATACCAGACTGAAAGTACAGGCAACATAACGCTGGTGTATTCTATCTAAATTCGTATTTCTGTGTTAATAAATCTCTTACATAAGGTAGAGAGTATCTGCTTCTAAAAAGTTTTGATATGCCACTATCCATGTGATCCAAACCTTAAAAAAAACCTTCATGAGTTTTCTGCCTATGGAATCCTTTCCTGAGCTAGCTAATATTTTAAAGATAATGGAAAAGTGCAACCCAGATCTTCAAGTGTAGGTAAATGAGGCAATATGTAAGAAAAAGCAGGAATAAGGAGATATTACAGAGCTGTATTGACAATTACCTTTTTAGTCATTTATTACTTAGATTATTTATTACTTTTTTCTATTTCCTGCTGCTTAGAAATCTAGTTGTATTGTCAGAACTTTGCTATGATGCTATTACAGCTTGTCCTTCAAGGACAAGTTGAAAATACTTTTACTATTTTCTCTAAGAGCTTTTGGCTAGGGTTTTTATCTTTTACCAGATCTAGGGCACTTTAGTGGCTGATAAATATCTCCAAAATTGCAGCTTTTCTATTTTCTTTCCTTTTTTTTTTTTTTTTTCCCTAAAAGTTAGGGGATAGGGAGAAGATATGCTGCTCTTGTAAATGTGCAGATCTCACAGCATGCATTTATGATGGTGTAAAGATTGCATTTTTGCAAATACAATATTTTGTTTGATTCTTTAACTGAAACAGGCTGCTTTTTCCCTGTCACAGCCAGTAAATCAAGACAGTCAGCGTTGCCCATTATGCTTTCTCTGCTTGAAATTTATTACCTATGCATCTGGTATTTACAGATAAATATCAGTGAAGCAAAAGGACTGTTTGTCTCTTGCTTACCATTGCTGTGCACTGCTCACAGAGGGCAGGTTAAAGCTGGACAGGAATGTGGCAATGTGGCTGCTCCACTTGTGTCTTGTGTGTGCTTCACTGCTGATGGTAGTGCCCTTCCTTCCTCCTCACTCCAGTGGGCTTCTGGTTTTGTGATTTACTGCCTGAAAACAGCATGGGACCTATATATTCACCTTACAGAAAGTCCTCTCAGCTTGCCTAGTTTCTCTAGGTGCAGTGTTGATTCCCAGCTCCGAGGAACTCGGAAGTTATTCCTGTTTGTCATGCTTCTCCCAGTGTTGTGCTCCATTCTCACGTGCACCAATGCATCATCTGCATTATGTGTCTGTATATAGTGTAGGAGAGGGCAAAATACATCAACAGCTTGCTGCATGTTTTTATTTAATTTCTGTTAGAATATACTTATCATTCTGTTTCTGACCTCTGACATTACAGATCTTGTCTTTTTGATTTTTTTTTGATTTTTTTCAGTGCTCTGAAAGTTCTGTGAAACAGGTTTATCTATTGCTGAAATAATCAATAATAAATCGTAAATCAGTAAGTAATAAATCTGCAGAGCAAAATGATGGAATATTCAGTTTGAACAGATAAACTGACTTCTTTCCAAACAGCATGGCCTATTCAGGTAGCTGGGTACCTAAATATTGCTGAATTCCAGGCTTAATATGAGTAGATTTAGTTTGGATATTAGGAAGAAATTCTGTACTGTGAGAGTAGTGAGGCACTGAAACAGGTTGGCCCAGAGAAATTGTAGATGCTTCATCCCTGGAAATGTTCAAGGACAGGTTGGATAGGGCTCTGAGTAACCTGGTCTAGTGAATGGCCTCCCTGCCTATAGCAGAGGGGTTGGAACTAGATGATCTTTATGGAAATTTTCCATCCAAACCATTTTATGATTCTATTTTCTTCTCATCTTTTTTTTTTTTTTAATTTGCTGTGGATGTCCTGTGAACAGGTTTACTTGCTATTGGAGTAAAAAAGAATAGACTATAAATCAATAAAAAATAAGCCTGCAGAGAAAAATTATGGAATATCAATTTTGAATTGATAAACTGACTTCTTTCCAAAGCAGCAGGGCATATTCAGGTAGTTGGATCTCCAAGAACCCAAAGGAAAATAGAAGGTTCCTTCTCCAGTAAAACTAACCTCATAATAAATTGCTTGCTTTTTAATACTTGTCATACTATCACTATGCCTTAATTAAGAGTCATAGATGTTGCAAAGTGAGTGTGATTGGTTCTGGTTTGTTACTGGTCCCTCAGATACTTGACAAATAATATCGGTTTACTAACATTATCAGACTTGAGAATTTTGGATGGGTTCTAAAAGTGTCTAGGGAACTGGAGGCATGCAGGAATTTGCTGCCAGAACGCAAATTGTACAACACCGCACACAGGATAGAAAATCATCCATAAAAGTGTGTGCAAAACAGGAGACAGCTTTTAAGATCTCTTCTACTATCTTGAAGCAAATACTGTGGTAAATAGAGAGCACTGGTAAGGTGTGCTTGCACGAGTCCGTGGCCTAGGGATAAGACTCAATTGCCTAAAAGTTAAGCTGTTCAAATTTATAAAAACTCACAAATAGCTTACCTGGCAGTAATCTTGCCTAAAAAAAATAATAAAAAAAGACATTGCAGAGATGAAAATTGTTTCTAGGCAAACGCTATAAAGTCTGTTTAAAGACATCTATCTACCCAGGGGTAGTCTGAAGTAAGCAGTAAACTTACATGCATATATAAAAAGCAATAAATCCACCACTTCCTCAAAAATTTGATTTATGTTATGCTGAAAGAAAACTTGTTCATTAAACCCTAGCTGAATCTTTGGTGGGGGAGCTAATGC
Organism: Thryothorus ludovicianus; assembly: GCA_013397245.1. Classification (NCBI taxonomy): domain Eukaryota; kingdom Metazoa; phylum Chordata; class Aves; order Passeriformes; family Certhiidae; genus Thryothorus; species Thryothorus ludovicianus. The sequence goes on along the minus strand of VZTB01006779.1, from coordinate 32,879 downwards.
ACCACAGTCTATTCTGTCATCTTCCACGGGAATTTACTGGCAACTAATCTTGGTCAGCAATGTTAACAAATGGAGGCAGATTTCTCTCAGAGGGATTTAGTTATTAGCATACCCCATCAGATCAGTCTTGTTCAACTAAACAATTAAAATAACAACATTAAAATAATCATGAAAGTGTATTCCCAATATGTGATTCCACCCACACACACACACTTTGATATTGCACAGATGACAGTTCCCCCATAGAAAAATGTCTTCGTTCTAACTGCCTCAGTTCCAAAAGGTTCCCAGATGGAGCCCAGTCACCTCCTGCTTGAAAGTTTGAATCCTTTCATGGAAAACTGGATTTGGTATTGTCCTGCGAAAATGACACACAGTAAATCAGACTGAAATACCCTGGCATAAATCTCCATGAGTTGGGGTAAGGAAGGACAATCATTTCAGTCATTTTATGACAAATGATTCTGCAGTTCAGAACAAAATCTCATCTTTCTATACCCGTAAGTCATCAAGCAGAACAAAATAGATTCTGACAAAGCATTCCTGCCATATGAATGTGCAGCACTAATGTCATCACTAACCTTTTCAGATTTTGATACTGTCATCATAAGCATCAAGGCCTGGTTTAGAAGTCACCATGCAGTCACCTTTCTTAGCTTTTCTGAGTAAACAGCAGTCATCAAAACACTGAAGTCATTGACGTTTCCCTGGAACTGCTCAGTGGAAAACTGTTAATCCCTGCATGAGGGAGGTGTATTGGGTAGGCAGAGCCTGCAAACAGAATTGTTAATTGTGTCTCCAGAGAATTGCAAAAGTCGTAGGAATTGTGGTACCCGGCAAGCAACTTTTTTAATCAGTATGACGACTTACTGGGCATTTCTTTCAAATGTAGTGCTAGAGCACCTCACAAGAAATAGCTGAGGAAACTAGCCCTGTTTAGCTTGGAGAAGTGGTGATTGAGAGGGAATTTCATCAGTGTCTGTAAATATCTTGAGGGAGGATGTGGAGGATGGAGCCAGATTCTGTGTGGTGGTGCCAAGCAGTAGGACAAGAGGCACTGGCCGGAAACTGATGTACAGGAAGTTCCACCTGAATATGAGGAAGAACTTTACTGTGTGGGTGTCTGTGCAGTGGAACAGATTGTCCAGAGAGGTTGTGGAGTCTCCCTCACTGGAGATATTCAAGAACTTTCTGGGTGCCATCCTATGCAATGTGTTCTAAGATGACCCTAGTAGGGGAAAGGCTAGAATAGATGACATCCAGTGAATCCTTCCAGCCTTACACAGTCTGTGTTCCCAATTTTACTGTTAGACCAGGAAGAAGAAATGTAATGCATTAATTTGATTAAAAGTTTTCTTCCTAGGGGCCTATACCAGGATTACAAGAGACATTGCTTCCATGTTGAAGCAGCCAGAAACCTCACAAATATCTAAGATGGTTACTCAGGAGAAAAGGACAGAGACCACAGTGTATTTCTAGAATAGATTTTCATATTGACTAGCCCCTAGTTCTGGGGCTGCCTGTGTACCATTTGGCTAAATTGCCTTACATATCTAAACTGCTTGGATTTCTAGCTTACCTCAAGGTCCTGTAGACTGAATTTAATCAAGGGCTCAGTCAAAAATTAATTAGCACCTTTGACCCTCTGCTTACAACAAGAAAATAGGTTTCTAATTCTGATCAGGTAGTCTGGCAAAGCTCAACAGTTACAGCAATAATTCATATGCAATGTCATTGTCCCAGTTTGTGTCCCCAGCATGCCTGCTACAAATCTCTATTCAGTTTGCAGTAGGAAAACCCACTGTGTGTGTCAGTAATGTTATAAATAATGCATCCAATTAGTCAACTACATGCTGTTGCATTTCCCTGAAGGCCATGGATCTGAAAGCCCCAAAGAAACTGTGTGTTTTGAGAGAAATGTTTAGACATAAATACTGCCCTTACTCTGAGCTCAGCCCTTTGCACTCTCCTCTCTCTGTTGTCCAGCAGAGAATGTGTGAGGGCTGCCCTTTGCAGCATCGCATGGGATGAGAACAAATGCTCAGGGCCCGTGCTGTGATCTCCAGCTGCATGGAGAGGATGCGAGAGAAGGGCTGGCAGCACAGGCTCTGGTGCAGGGAAGATGGAAAGAGGCTTCAGGGAGGTGCAGGCATGTATGTGCTGGAGAAGAGTCCAGCCCTTTTCAGAAGCTAGCAGGGTCTTTCATTCACCTGTTAATTTTCCTATGGTTTCACTGGATAAGCGAATTTTTTAATGTCTGGTGAACAACACCAAGACTGAAACGTGATGCAGCTTGCCAGCAGTGAGATGGGAGGCCAACACAACGTTGATCCTTTTCTCTCCAGCCTGCACTTTTCTTTGACAAAAGGAACAAAACTATTTCAAAAGAGAAATAGAATCAAATTAGAATTCACATTAATTAGATTTCTTGCAGTAAAACAAGAAATAAATCAAACATGATCCTGGAAAAATGTTTTCTTGCAGTTGCAAGCTTCCATTTCTCCAAAAACAGACACTTGTGCTTGCTTTGAGGGGGTAATGAAACTATAAACAGAAAATTCATTTGAAAATTATAAATTAGGCTGTGATTATGCAAAGTGATATTAATTATGCTGATAGATTATATGGCAACGAATTTTTAACTGATTCAGTTCTGCCTTCTGGCTTGCTCTGGCAATTAGCCGTGTGTCAGGCTTGGTTTGTTAGTGAGTTTATACAACAGCAGTAAAAAGCCCAAACTTGCACTCACAATCCTGTGGCAGAATCTATGTAGACACCATCACAGTGTGGTCCATGGTTTAAGCAAACTATATTTGAATTTCTTCTACAAACAAATTTATTTTTGCTGGGTTTTTGTATCAATAGAACAGATGGCTGAAGAAGAAAAATCATGATGGGGCTTCTTTCTAATGTGATGAGGACACAGGGGATTTCTGGTTTTCTGCTTTGAAGATGCATTGCTACCTCTTCATCACAAAATTCTTTTTAAACCACACCATTTTAAAACAAGCCCCCCTTCTGCCTGGATGCCTAACTTGCTTTGCATCTCAGCAGCAGTACTTTTTAGCAGGAATGAAATGCTAAGCCCATCTTTTTTCTCAGCATGATTTCCTTAAGATCAGGGTGCTATGAAAAATAATGGTGTGGCTAAAGTGAAGTGGAAATTAGTTGAGTACCACTGTGCAGTTTTGTGTTCTTTGCCTATGGACCACTGTAAAAAAGAAGGGAATACAAAAATTAGCAGCTCCTCAAAGATCTTCTCTGCCTTGTCATGGCAACTTTTTGTCATTAGGTAACATTAGTAAAAATGACATATGAAGTTGTAACTTCTTTGGACTTCTATTCTGTGTGAACTACAGCTCCAAATCTATCAAATGTACTTTGTAAAGGTGAGAATTAAAGACCAATGGACTGCTGGTGGCTGACAATTCAAATTTACCAGCTTCAGTGGTACAATCAGTCCACTTATGCCGTTTCCTTTCCTTTGGTGAAAATGTGTCATGGTTTCACAGTGACATTCAGTGCCAATGCTGGGTGCACTCTCCATCAAATGTATCACCTTTTCTTAGTCACGTGCTAAGATTTATTTCCAGCATGAGTGGCTAGAGTGACAGTTTCCCATTTTCAGTGATGAGAATGAGTTCCTGGCTCAGGTTGAAATTTCATTCTTTTGTCAAGTGTAAGGGCTTTTTTTCTAGTTCATTGGAAATTCTACCTGGCAATTATTTTCAAATTACTTAAACCAACACAATAGAAAATTAACCTTTAGCCTTAGATGACAGAAATGTAAAACCTACAAAACTGTAGGACATAGGCCAGGCACAAGAGAGATCCAAGTGCACGACTCACAAAGTGATTAATTTGAGAATGATTGAGAGTTGAATGTAGGATTTTAAAAATACCATTGATTCAGTAAAATAAAATACAGGAATGTTGTGCAATTAAACAATGAAACAGTTAATCTCAAAATTTAATCCGTTTTAATTCTGTAAGTAATATTCAAAAGCAATTTGCGGTTGTCAAAATAACAGGGTATTCAAATAACAACATTTATTGTACTCTAGATGATTTCTGACATCCAAGGATGCTGTTAAATTAGATTTATTCAATTTCCAATAGTTTAAACTAGATAGAGTTTTATTAACTTCCTGAGAAAACATTGCTTTCCCATTTGAATTAATGTTTTCTGTTTAGTATTTCCCAATATCAATAGCTCCTGTTTTCTTAGCAATAGGAAAAGAAAAAGTGGGAACTTGGAGCAGAAGCAGGAGTGTGCTGGATTTGGATTTCACTGAATTACTTCTGATTTTAACGTAACAAAGTGTGAAGTCTCTGTATTACTAGCCAAGCATAGAAGGAGGATTTTTGTCTCAGGAATGTAAGGTGCAGTGTCTAGTGAAGTGTTAGCTGAGGCACATCCTTTTGCTGTTGTGGTGGACTGTCATACCTGCAGAGTTTTTGTGAGAGAGGGGCCAGGCAGTGCTACAGCCTTCTCAGCCTGTTCAGCATCATGTTTGGTTACATCAAAACGAGGGCAGCCTGACCGGGGTCGCTACACCGAGAGCGTTTGTGATTAGCACTGCTCCCGTCAGCCTCTTCCAGCAGAGTGTGCCACAGCAGCCACAGCCAACAGCCCTGCACAGAGAAACACTTCTACCTTTCTCAGATCTCTGAATCTCTCTCTCAATGGTCACTCCCCTCAGAATGCCCTTCTCCTCCTGCACTGCTGCCACAGGCCATCCCTCCGCTGTCACCTGTGCCTGGCATGGGATGGGCACACATCCCATACTCAGCTGGTTTTGGTAAAGGGAGGTAAAGAAAAGCTGCACAGAGGCAGCCTTCAGTGGTGCTAGGTAGGACTGGGAAATATTCACACATGAAAACATTGGGGAGGTCTGCAGTAGGGATCAGGTAAGCCTGATAATGAAAAAGAAAGTATGTTTGGAGTGCCAGGTGACTGGATTATTAGAGCATATTTTATAGAAATATTAGTATACCACTGTAAATATCTTTGATTTGTCTTAAGCTGATAATGAATACATTGTTTATTACTTTTCTTTCAAAGCTATTGAAATCTTGGGCTTTAGTAGTTCATTTATCAATATGGAGTGCTTTTTGTTACTCTATTACTTTACCCTGTTGTGATTCTGACTTTGCTCAGTCATTCATTTAGAAACTCATCATTAAAAAAATTAGAGGCTCGATTGTACAATTAAAGACATTTTCAAACATGGGCAAATGACAGATGCATGCACTATCCTGTGTACCAAAAGTCTACTTTAGTAAATTTTGTGTGCAATAGGCTCCCTGTAGTTATTCCAGAGTTTCTGTAGTACAGGCAATGGATACTCGGCATCTGCCAGTGGCCAGACATTTTGGGAAAGTGACAGTTCATGCCTGCTGGGAGCTGCCTGTTGTTTACAGGGTCAGGTTCGGGTGTGAACAACTACTAAAAACTTTTTCTTTAAACAAGGGGTTTTCTAAAGCTTCCTGCTACGTTTGCCACAACTCTGATATTGCAAGCTGTGAACCAGATTGTGTCACTCTTATGTAGGTCAAATAGTACCTTGCCTACACAGTGGGGCTGTCTCTCAGAATGTAGCTCAAGGTAAATATGAAAGGAGCTGTCTCGTCTGCACAGTGCAGGGTAAGTTCACATGGTACACCCTCTCTGGCCTGTGACCCAAACATGCCTGAAAAGTCCTGCTAACACTTTCTCAGTGTAGGAATCTGACAGTGCTCTGTGTCCACAGCCTGGATTGCTCAGATTCTTTCCCCATGCTTTTTCTTCCTTTTGCATAGGATGCCTAAGAATGTACATGGAAAAAGAATAAGCAAAAATTCCTGATTGTGAAGGCTTGCTTTTTGTCCAATTTAGCAAGGAAATCCTCCTCTTGTCATAAAAATCACTATTTTTCTATCTAGGCCATATTTATTACTTTTCATAGCTTAACTGAGTTCTGTAGTTACGGTATCATTGTACAGTGGGAGAAAACTACATTTCATAAGCCAAGTATAATTATTCACTTTTCTGGGGCTTTAAGAAAGATTGGCAAGAAAGTTAAACAGTAATTTGGTAGTCTTTAACAGTTGCTCTCCATGAATGTAAATGGCATGGAGAAAAACAAGGAAAACCAGCTCCCATGTTTTTTGTTCTTTGATTAGAGCATAAATGGTAGTTCTAAACAAGAAGGAAAAGAAACCTGCTCAAGAGAGGACGGAAAATTCTCTATGCAGATAATCATTCTTTTCCCCAGTCCCTGGCACATGCCCTGGAAATGTCACTCACAAGCAACTGTACAACTTTACCATCCAAAAATTTTTATTCCATTTTGAGGTAATCAAATTTGTGACTCTATATTTTCATTTCACATTTACCTTCCTTAGTTTCATTAAGATTTTGATTTTTTGAGATCTTCTTCACTTTAATGTTTCTGTGACATTTTCATTACTGTATTAATTGCTCTTAAAACACAGGATGAAGAAATACTTCCCTTGCCTTAAGAGCTCCTGCCCTGAAGGGTTTTACCTTAACAGATACCTCAAATGATGCTTAGCTGAAGGTTTCCATGATGACAAGCCAGAGAGCAACACTCAGATTCTGATTCTTAAAATGTAGATGTTTTTTTCTGCTTCTCCTCTGAGACTACTATAAAAAAAAAAAAAGGTCTGTAATGACAGCAGCTCTCAAATGGAAGAGAAAGTTTTTTCCCTTATCTAGGTGTCATACCACTTCATACTAAATCTGTCACTACCACATCCTTGCGGTCTATGCCTCCAGGATTATAGGCTTCATGATTAATAGGAAGAGCAGTTTCTCCCCACCTCAGAGCATGGGAGTGAAACTAGGCTCAGTGTAGAAGGTGCTTCTGAAACAGGTATTTGTCTCCAAATGTATTGGGGATGTTATACAAGAAAGGAGAGAGGTGGGGTTTTACTACGTACATGTGTTTGCATTTCAGGGGGATGTATCACACCTAAGCTGAGAGGGTCACAAAGCGACAGGCTGACATCTAAACCGAGGTTTCCTAAGAAAACTCGGTTTGCTCAACAAGCATCAGAGCCACTGCCGACCCTCTTCCTATGGCTTTGAATCTACTCTTCAGGTTGAGTCAAATTTGAACTTAAATTTATAAAAGCTTAATGAAAACAGGCAGCAGAGGATATCTGTGTTTTCCCAGTGAGGGAAAGGAGGATCCCTGTCTCTGTCGTGTATCAGGGAATCCCCATGGGGAAAAGCTCTTACACCAGCTTCAGAAGCAGGAAGAGCTTTGATCAGTGCTTGGAGAAGCCAGCTGCAAGGCTCAGCACCTTGGGAAGGCAGCGTTCCGTACTGTGCTGTGAACGCATCCCCGGGCGGCTCCATCGCAGCCCGTGGCTGGCGCTGTTCCTGCGGCTCCCGCCGGGTCCTGCGCTCCCTGTGCGCGCCTGCTTTGGGACAGCCTGGCGCTAAGGCGTGCCTAATGCTTCCTTTGGCACTCCGGCTGGGTGGTGACGTGTAAAAGCGGCATTTAACAAAACCCATTAGGGCCCCTGGCTTCCTCCCTATCTCTCCGTGAGGATCCAGTTAGGCAGGAGGGCAATCCCTTATTGGCAGGGAGGGGACGCGCTGCAGGCGCTCCTGGTGCGAGGGGAGCTGCTCGTGCAGATGCGATCCTGGCAGCTTCTGGTGTGCAGTGAGGACCCTTTCATCTTTACTTTTAATAGAAGGGATAAAATGGAATAGTAATAATTGGACTGATAAATGAAAGGAAAACTGTAACCACATAATTATGTCAGAATCAACTAACAGCCATGAAAAGCCGATTAAACCACATTATGCAGATAGATGTAACAGAGTACTATTAGCAAGTCCTCTGCAATGGCATGCCTGGCAATTAAGAGAGCTGTATTGGCAGCACACAGTGAAAACAGTGATAATGTATAGTTAAAAATATTTGGAGACAAATAGTGCCCAAACTATGGAGATAGCCTAGAGCTGAGTAGAGGAGCATCCTCAAATATACCAGCACCCAGGGGAAAAATTAAAGACATTATTCCAAATAGATTCTTCAGCTAGGATGTTGGTCATATTTATATTTAGCATCAAAATTTATTTACAGGCTTATCCAGAAATGAAAGGCTGCAGCAGAGTATATCTGTTTTTTCCAACTTTCTGCAAATTTCAGGTTGCGCAGGCTAAGAGATTAAAGAAGCTTGCAGAAATATTCTGATTTAGGGAGTAATAATACTAGGTCTTGTTCCCGTGGTTGCAACTATTTGGCAAATATTTAAGAATGAGATAGCTCAGTGTTGTGTATTCTTAGGTATGTGGTATTTCCAGGTCGCAGACAAGAAGAATGTGTCACCCATTGAATTTCCTTCTCACTGGAATATTGGTGTTTGTTGTTTCTGCTCACCCACCACAGAAAGAGTCAGGGTTCATTTCTATCCTTTGCTTTCCCTCTGCCCACGCCTGCAGAGTTGTTCTCATCTGCAGTCAGGGAGAATTGAGCTGGAACAAGCTCTAAGATATTGTCAGTGCAGGGTTCAGAGTTCCCACAGGCTTTACAGAAAGATACACTTTTACCAGAAACTAGTCCTTGTGACTGTGGAGAGCAGAATATTTTGGAGTGAAAGGGTAAGCATGCTGGAGAGTTCACATTGCCCTGATTTTCTTCATCATGCCAGGCATGCTTCACAGGCACGCTACCAAGAGAGTTTGCCTGCAGAAAACCAGCATGGATCCTTTAAATATTTATTACATATGGTTTCCCAACAGATACATGCAGATTTTCTTCTTGCTTTGTTTTACAAGATGGCTGAACTATTGTTAAATACAGGTAATGAGAGGTCAATAGCATCCTGGCCCACACCAGTCCTTTCTTGAGCTGTTCTAAAGCAAAGGAAGGAAAGACAGTGAGCATGTGGTTATACTTAGATTGCAAAAGCCAAGCAATACATTCAGCATGAAATTCTGTCAACAACTTAGGTTGTTGTACACTAGGGGTGTACAATTAATGAAATCTCTGCCAAAACAAGATTTATGATGATCAGGAGACATGCCTTTACCTAAATGAGAAGTGGGACTGTGTTTGTTGAAGGCTAAAGAATTTAATTGTACTTTGCTACCTGTATTTACTTAGACTGGTTTTCCTCATAATTTATATGTGAGAATGCTGATGCTTTAGAAAGTACTTTTTGTGAGAGAAGAGTATCATTATCTCCCTTTTAACATGTGAAGAAACTGACGCCCAGAAATCTGGGGTACCCAAGGTGAGGTTTTTGTGTTCTTGCTGCGCACTTCCAAGACCCATCAGCGAAAATATCACTAATGATCCAACTTTCAATTTCACAGATGAAGGAACTCGGCGTCATCGTATACAACTGTAGCTGCCTGGTCCTGGATTTGCAAAGGATATTTGCCCTGTATAGCTCATTAAGGTACAAGAATAAAATACCTCCGAGCTGGTCTAAGAGACTCTATGGAGTGTACGATACTCAAAATAANAAACTTACTTAACCCACAAGATCTTTGGAAGACCTGGGAATTTGAAAAATCACAATTCTTATTTTTTTAATTCTGGTTTCTATGACATGCAGTTTGCCAACACTGAAGATGCTGCAGGATTTCATTTGAGCATTATTCAATTTCCCTTTCTCTGTAACATTCAACACTTTTCCACTCATGTTCAGAAAACGATACAGAGACCCTTCAAATTAAATTATTTTATTTACATTAATAGGTAGAACGTGAATGACTTGGGAGTAAATGGACCATTAATGAGACAGAAAATGATACAGAATAAGCTTTGTATCAGAGCTTGCATTTTTATCAATGTAATTTACAAGGATTTATCCTATTTCAAAGCATTCATACTTCTGTACAAGATTATCTATTCAGCTTTATTTTTAAATGACATTTTAAAACTTCTATATTTCAAGCAGTGATCCCCATGGAAGCACTGTCTGTGCATGTATTTTTAATGGAAATAAATGGAGTCCTCCATCTCATCCATGACGTAGCAAAACTAGAAAGAAGCACCCAATGAGATAGAGATGATGGAAAATGTGGAGTATTGTTCATTTTGGGGGTAGTTACGTGAGTGTAAACCACCCCTCAAAATCAGGAATATAAATAGAGTTGCTGAGAGTAATTTTCCATTCTCTATAAAGCAAGGGCAAAACCCCCATTGCTTTATAGCCATGTCATGTCCAAAACAACGCAGCACACGGCGCCTACTGTTAGGCTGTACAGCCACTGGCATCAGAGGGTGCAGATGAGTGTTTATTCAGGGCAGAGTTCCCCTTCACCTGCTGGGTGCCAGGCAATGTTCCACTGTCCAAGATTTTTCATACTCCTACAATCAGTGGGCAGATACAGAACTATTTTGGAGTGAGAATGTGGAAGTGCCTAAGACAGCCAGAATTAATAGTGGTTTGGAAAAATGGACACTCCCATTGATTCTGGAGAATCTTAAGGACTAGCTTAAAAGGGAGACAGACTTTTGGACAGTTTGCTAACGCACTTGAAATGAAATCCTACTCCTTTCTAAAAAATCTGTAAGAAATGGAGAAATCCTGCTGATAGTCGATCCTGGAGGGGAACACAGAAGGGAAAGCTGGTTAAGGCCCAGTTTAAAGAGTCTGGGATCCTAGACAAAGGCACATGGAGAGAGATTCTACCTTTTTTTTCTCAGTTTGCAGTGTTCCCTTCCTCTCTGTGATTTTTTTCCTTTCTTGTGGGCAAGGAAGCCTCTTCTCTTGGTATTTCAATTCAGAAAACAAAAGGAGTGACTCAGTGGTATTCAGAAGCTCAGATCACTGAAGTCCAACTCCAAGAGCTACATGAATTTGTATCCACAGCCACTTGGGCTGATTCTTCCTTCCTGAAAACAGACTCTTCAATAAATTTCTCACCCACTAGAAAATTCTCAGTGTTTGCCAGCATACCCCTTTGAATGCAGTCCTGGAGTTGCTTGAGACTGACTTGTTGTTAATGCTCTGTGTGTTCCTGAGCTAATGATCAGAAGGAAGTTCCCAGGAGCCAGGCAGTTCCCTTGCTGCTGTGGCAGTCCTGCCTGGGGCAGAGACTGGCTGCTGCCTCCCTGTGGCTTCAGGACAGCACATCCCTGAGCAGGAGCATGGAAAGGTGCTGTTCCCAGCCAGAATAAAGGCCTGTTCCTGGCAGGTGAGGAGGAGGAACAAGTGGGTACTTGATCAGAACAGCAAGGGCTACACAGCACGGAGACAAGTCCTAAACCAGTCCATGGCTGCAGGGCAGGGATCGGCTGTGCCACGGAGTAACAAGTGGAATGACAAAGCACAGAGGCACAGTGAGAGTTTTTATTGAGATTTTTCTCATAATTGTCTTCAAGAAGTCCTTCACTTTCTGATACTTATATTGAAAGCATCAGAGAAAGACAAGTGCACAAGAATTTCTTTCTTCAGCTGTTCTGTAACTTAAAAGTTCAAGAAAATAATACAAGTGTTAAGAATAATATTTCAATGCAACAACCTCCAAAAAGTTTCAGATAATTGAAATAAGTTATATTTAATTATTTAACTATGTTTAAATCACTTTACACTTTTTTCTTGAGTTGAAATTAATTTTTTGAAAACATATTTCAATGTTTGTGCTACATAAAACAAGAGTAATACACAGGCATTGAATTTTTTTGTTATACTTGGGGATCATGGCTTAGTGTTGCTTAGCAACAAGCTCATCTTCCAGACTGGCTGATAAAGTGCAAGAGGTTTTGGTTTTTTAGTGTTCAGGAATGGATCTGGATTGGTCTTGAAATCCTGCTACGGTTAATTTTCTAGTATTTTCTGTACTTAGTTGTAGTAAATCCTTAAGAACACCAGTCAGTAATAAGAAACCAATGTGACAGGCAGTGTAGTGAAATTAAGGAAGACAAAACTGCTGGGATCTCTCAATAAAGGAAGGATACCCATCTGGATGTCAGCTGCAACCCAAGAAAGTAACGAAGGTGAGAAGGTGATACAGTGGCAAGAAAACACCTGTTCCAGCTGGGTTAAAGTGCCTGCAACAAGCTCTGTCCCAGGAATGAAGGTGCTGCCTCCAAGCCACTTGAAAGGGAGGTTCACTTTTCTCTCCCTGCTTGTGCAGCAGAGTAGAAAGTCCAGAGCATGTGTGCCACAGGTGAGCAATTTCCACTGGCTTCACCTTGCCTTTGACAGCCCCAGAGAGAAGGCAGAAAAGCTGCAGTCTGGGCTCTGTACTGGGTAATTTATACCTTTTGTTTTAAAGATAAAGTTTCTTGCAAAACTGCAGTGTCTCCCTGAACTGTCATAAAACTCTTAATTCCTGCTCACAAGTGAAGGATCAGGCTCGTGTGGCAAGAACATATGAATGCTCCATCTAACAGAAACCAGTCCTGGGACTCTTTGGAGCAAAATTCTCCGAAATGTAACTCCAGTTGCCACTTCTTTGATGCCAGCAGATGTTTTGAAATCTTCTGCATTTTGCCCACAGTTACATCCAAATGGTGAGGCTTTTGGGGACCAAGTAAGCAAGTAGCTTGCCTTGTAACTTTGAGTATTCTAGCAGGACGGCTGAAGGTATTAGTTAATAATCTCTGCAGAAATAATGGATATTACTATCATCTCAAGAAGACTGAGGAGGAGGCAAAATAAATCAATTATTTTTAATGCCATATTTGAAATTTTCCTTTCACAGAACTCACCTAAACTCTTCTGCCCCAAGGACAGAGTCCTGGATATTGAAGCTATCTACAGTGTTATTGACGATGCCAAACAGTTTGTGTACATTGCTGTCATGGACTACCTGCCCATTGTCATTGACACCAACGCTAAACGGTGAGTGTACAGACCCCTAATGCCAGTAGGGTCTGCTGAGGAAAATGAACCCACAGGAAATTAGTTACTGCTGTGCCCCAATTTCTTGGGGCCCAATTCTGCTCTCATTGAAATCAGTGAGAGTCATGCCATTGACTTAAATGGGAGTAGAATTGGGACCTAAGAGGACATTTCCAGTTCTGGGTCCTAAGCTTTGGATCTGCCTGTTGAAGGAGATCAGAAATTGTCTAGTCTGGCCATCTGCAAGTGACTGGGACACAGGAATATAAGTCTGCTTATGCAGGAATCCTGTTTCTTACACTGTTACACTGATTATCCTGAGACCACAACTACTGGCACGTTATGAGTATCATGCAGATATTCAACCTGACAGAGTGTGTGTTAAGAAAGAAATAATGAGCTGAGACTTGTATACAGTGTGGGAAATGTCAGTATCTTACTGGCATACACATATAAACAAAAATTCCCATTTCAGAGTAGATTAGGTTTGAATGGTATTACAGTTTGATTAATTAAGAGGTGCTAAAACCAAACAAGACCACATAATTTTTGAACAGCCAGTTTGTATGGGCCATTAAAAAGCACTCATGGGCCCAACACTGGAGCAAGAGTGCATCAAAACCCTCCAGCTCAGAGGCAAGTATCCACTGGTCCTTCCTACACTTGATAATGCACACAATGAATTTAGAATCTAATAATGCCTGTTATTCCATCTTTGTATTTTATTTGAACACAGTTAAGCCAAACTAAGCATGTGGTTATGTACTCTTCTGTTTAGAGCTGTTCTGTTCAAATTTTTCAAAAAAGAATTATCATATGACTGATACCAAGCATAAACTGTTTTAAGGCTATGAGAGGGTTTTGGGCACACATCCATCCTGTACAGCCTCCATCACAGGGAATAAATCATGGGCAGTGCTGTAGGAACCTGAGTTTCACAATGTGTATGCCTCCTACTTCTCCTTTATGTTGGAAAGCATCTTAGAATTTAGAACCACTACAGTGTTGCAATTCATGTTGCCTCCTATACTCCTCCTTACTTTATTCTGATGGTGGAAGAATTAATTCAGAACTCTACTGGATTAGGGAGATCCAGGGAAGCCACCTATGTGAACTCTTCAAGATTTTTCCTTCATCATGGCTTTGTGTTTGAGGCACTGCCCCAGCTTCTCTACCTTGCCAGCTCCCAGTTTGTGCTTTTAAGTTATTTTCTGGCATGGTAGAGCTCAAGTTTCATTAGCCCAGATGTTCTGATGCTGCTGGAATGTAGAAAACGTGCATTTTTCTTAGTTTAATTCTCCCTGGCCCGACATGCTCCCACCAAATGTCAGGAATACAAAGCTAACTGTCAATTGTGAGAATAGCACCATGCAAGCCATCATCCCATTCCTGGCAGAATTTCAGCAATCCTCATCAGGAAAAAACAGAACATACTCCTTAAGCCACCCATCTCATCTGCTGCTCCTGAAGGACGCAGGCACCCTGCACAGCAGCTGTTTCCCAAGGAGAAATTGCAGAAGGCATTCCAGTCTCCAGCCTGCACGGTCCCAGTGCATAGGGGTTGAACAAGGGATGCTGGCCAGGGAGAGATCCGGCGTTCCAGTTCCCTGCCCTGTTCCACCCGGGAAAATCGCGCGTGGCCGTGTCTGGGCTGGCCAGCAGCGCCCTCTGGCTGCGCCTCTCCGCCACCAGAGCCGCTCTCCCGAGTTTTGAAAAGTTTTAAAAGTTCAAAAAGCAAATATTCTCTTCTTTCTCCGCAGGTACTGGCCATATTTAGATGGGAAGATAAGAGAAGCATTAGTTTTACGAAGTATTAAAGTGCGACTTCTCATAAGTTTCTCAAGAGACACAGATCCCCTTACTTTTAACTTTGTTTCATCTCTGAAAGCTATTTGCACTGAAGTTCCAAGCTGTAGCTTGAAAGTTGTAAGTATAATCCATATTGCTTTAAAATATGATATACCCCACCCCCACCCAAAAAAAAAGAATCAAGAAAACATAACAACTGAGATTTTTTCTGTTGTTATCAAAGTCTTTAATTAAATATCAAGAAATGTAAAATATTGAACGTAATTGACTCCTAATAGTAACAGAATTCGAAATTAGAACAGAAGAATACATTGGTGCCAAAAGGCAGACGGTGTGGTGGGCAGCCTGTGCAAAACACCACGTGTGGTCTTTCACAGCAAAGCCAACAGAGTGGACTGTAGCCACTGGTTGTATTTATACAGTGAGATAGGAGTCAATCTGACAGCACAAAAATATGATTTATTCTGCATTCATATAACCTTACTGTTCAGCTGTGTAAGCATCTGCTTTTCCTTCAATCAAGTGCAAAGTACAGGAAAAAAAAATGAAGATTTTATGTTAAATTCAGACTGCAAACTCAAAATTGTGATGACCAGAAACACCACTCTGGGGCCACATTAGACATGCAAGTGAGAAATACCATTATTAGAGAACAGAATGTATGGTGAGTGCTTCTTCCAGTGTGACACAGTTCACGTTTATGAAATTGAGGCACACTGGAAATCAGCCAACTTGCATCTTGGGGGAGGGCATGGGCTTGTGGGTTTTTTTGTTTTGTATTGTTTTGTTTTTTTTTCAGGTAACAGTTCAAAATAATCTGCTGAATTACTTTGATTTCCTAAATTGATAATCCTGTAAATCCTTCTGGCTTTTGAAAATTGATAACAGTTCTAAAAAGGAAGTACTATTTCTTACACACACAATAAGCGGTATCACACATATCTAGAAGTAGGGGTTTTTTGCTATAATGTTATTATAAGTTTCCTCAGTAAGAAAGCAGCATAAAGTGTGGTTTTAAGTAAAAAAACCCCATACATAGTTAACTGTTTAAGCCACTTCAATTTTAAGTAACTTCTAGTTTGTTCCATATTTATCATCAAATTTCTATTTACATATTCAAAATTTTTTTTTCAACTAGTACCTAATACTTATATCCATTGCCATCTCTTTACAGCAGGTAAAATATTTTGTAAAGAATTTATCTTGTCAAGGACTAAATGATAAAAGGAAAAATAAAATACTTCTAGACATCTGTTGTAGGTAAATAGTCCAGCCAGAGTCTCTGCATTTAGAAAATACAGGAACAACTTCCAGTAATAAAATCAGCTGTAGAGAGTTGTGTTGTGCAGTCTGGATGAGCCACTGCCTTAACTAAACCTTGGTAAGAGTAATAGCCCAAGGGTCAGAGTTTGCTGGTATCAGATTTTGGCTGAAAACTGTGCCATAGGCTCCATCTCAATACTCTTTTAATTCAAAAAGCATGTCACATGAGTAACTGCTTTTTAAAGCTGCATTTCTTTTGTATTTATCTGTTATGGCCTGGATCAAGCACAAAACTGTGTGTGTATATGGAGGAGAATAGGTTAACAGGGCAAAAATGAAATTTCCTTTTGAACTACTGAAAACACTCTTTTTCCCTCTTGGTTCTGCTTTGTCTATAAGAAAACATAAACTAACCTCAGTACAAAAAATACTGTCTCACAGACGTGTATTATGTACATTTATATACCAGACCACTGAAACTTTAAGAGAAACCTATTACAAATTCTGGTTAAAATAACATGTAAAATTGCTAGGCTGCTGCAATGCCTCCATATGGTTCTGAGCAAAATGCCACACACACGACCTCCTACCTCCCTGTTATTCTTTTGGGGATAATATATCCTACAAAGCATACTCAGTAAATTATTTTTCATTTAGCTTTTGATTTTTGTGATATATCTTGTCTTGATTGTTTTCCTTTTTTTTTCCCTTATTCCTGTGGAAAGACCAGTTTGTCCTGAAAGTTTCCAGTGAGTGCCAATGGCTGGCTGCAGCTGTAGGGTACGCTGGTTTGCCAATGGTCAGCCTGGAGAAGGAGATGCAGATGTAATTTCTCTGTTAGATGGGAATCTCCTCCTGATTTCCCCTGGTCTCTGACCAGGCTAATTCAAGCTTTGGTATTGCCTAAGTGCAAGTCTAGGGTTAGAAACAGGGCACTGCAACCCTGTTAACACCTGCCATTTTCAGCACCTCAGAGTCCATTCAGATAAGTATTAATAATTACTGGATTCAACTGAAAGTGTTTCGAGAATGCAAACTCAGTACAAGTACTCTGAAGAAAATGATCACTGAAGAACTTGCACCTAGAAAGCTTTGTTTAAGGACTAAATAATTCTATAAGCACACAGCCATAGGACAAGCAGTAACCTGCATATCAAACTGCTGCTGAAGCAGGGAGCTCTGTCCTATGCACTGAACCACATGTGGTCATGAAATTAAAGCTTGAATCAGAAAGGGCAGACTCAAGGTGAAGAGCTCACCATGGTGCTTCTTGGGACCTTAATTCCTATATTCCTTAAGTTTTATGTACTTGACCCTGTGAATGCATCTTGTGTGCACGAGTGCCTGCTCAAACTCTCAAAGGAGCACCAGGAAGGGGCCAGCTCTGTTGGGTGCAGTGCTGAAAAGAGGAAGGTGTGTGCTTTGAAAGGGCCTGCAGGAGTGATGACCTAGAACAAAATTGTCTGTAGACAACTGGAAAACACAAAGGAGTGGCAGGGAGCAGACATCTATCTACTGCCAAGTTATTTGTGAGCCTCCACATGAATCTATTTTTGAATTGTGCAGGTGTACTCTTGCTCATTTTTGTCTGATACTGATCAGATAAGGAGTGCCTATAGCTCTAAAATGATAAATAAACAAATAAATCTTGCTCATACTTCACTCTTCAGGGTAAAACATTTTCCTCATGTTGCTGGGAAAATTTGATCTCTTCATACCAAATTTAATCCTGAGAAGCTCCTAAGTTTCTGAAATGGCAAGTTTCCTGTTGGAAACTATGCAATGTGTGATTGCAGAGGTATTAATCCAGCTATTGCTGTGTCTGCTGATACGGATCCTGAAGCAGACTTCAAGCCCCACGTCCCTTGAAAAATGAAGAAATGAGTTAAAGACAACTTCCTGGTTCTTACCATGGGGAACAGAAAGATGGAATTTGGGTTTTTTTTCATATTGCAGCCTTTACTTCCTGGCACTGTATTGCTTTTAGCATGCAGTAGCTCTGTACTTTGTATAGTTCAGAATGCCAAGGCAGGAGTATCACAAACAGTGAGAATTTAATTAAAAATACAATGTGCAGCATTTTATTAAAGTTAATGCTTGGCAATAAAAAACTCTGTTCTGTAGAATCAACTCATTTTCAATAAAGATTAGAGAACAGACTGTATTTTTTTTTGGTTTTTCATCAAGCAATTCTCATTAACCTGTGCTTCCTTGTATTTTATGGCAGAAATTCTTTGACCTTGAGGAAGAGAGTGCCTGCTTTCTTAAAGAACAGAAAAACACTTCCCTTCCCAAATTGAATCGTAACAAATACATGGTGACTGATGGAGCTGCATATATTGGTAAGTAGCCATTTTTCTCAAGAAATTCTAGTTTGTATCCAAATAACAACCTTTTGTAGATGAGCAATCTACAGTTGATATGTTTAAACTGAAGATAATAGTTCATTTCTTTGGGAACCTGGATGATGATTGAACTTTGAGACTCTTCTCATTTAAAAACTTTTCTTCATCTCTGAATCAGTTTCTTAAGACAAACATTCTGCTTTCAGTATCTTAAAACAGATTGAAAACACAAATATAACACAATTTATGAAGCAGGTATAATTATTAGCATATTTTCTTGTTCTGCAGTCCAATGAAGATGGAGTGTTTTCCTTTCCCTATGTTATTACTAAAGTTATGGTCAATCCTGGCAAATACTGTACACAGATGCTGTTCATCCTCATCATTTACTATAATGGCATTTCAGACACCCTCCTAACATTAGGTAACATATCTAACTGGTATTTTGGGTTAAAGGTGTATTTAAGTAAAATTGCTCTGTGACACCTCACTAAAGTTCATTACCAGTCAAATGCCCACTGAATGCAGGCTGAAAACTACCTTTTGAAAAATCTGAGTTGTTATGGGATTAGAAAACCACTATTGACACCTCGTAATCTATTCAAATCTTATTTTTTACATCCAATACTGCAGCTCATTCCTCTCCAGAAGGTTTTATGATACCCACCCGCCCCCCTCCCAGATAATTTTTTCCACTCCATTATAATTTTTTTCAAATAGCTGGATCAAATCTCAGTCCCTTGGAACTCATCTACACAGCTTAGATTCTTAGCCAAGTTGGGTTTTTTTCTTTCTCGTTGTCCTTGCATCCTTAGCAACATATAAATAAAAGAAAGAAATTATCAAAGTTCTGTTAAAGTAATACAAATGCATGCTAAGACCAGATACATCTTTTACTTGACAGCATAGGAAAAGTTGTTCCTTGTGATGAGGTTTCAGTTTACAATCCTTGACAACTTTAGAATTCTTAACATTTTCTGCTGAAGTAAGAGCAGGAATTTGTTTGTCCAAAAT